>PISX010003923.1:0-19071 GCA_004024625.1 Mellivora capensis
CTGAGTGAAATAAGTCAAGCAGAGAGAGTCAATTATCATATGGTTTCACTTATTTGCGGAGCATAACAAATAACATGGAGGACATGGGGAGATGGAGAGGAGAAGGGAGTTGAGGGAAATTGGGGGGGAGATGAACCATGAGAGACTATGGACTCTGAAAAATAACCTGAGGGTTTTGAAGGGGCGGGGAGTGGGAGGTCGGAGGAGCCTGGTGGTGGGTACTGTGGAGGGCACGCATTGCATGGAGCACTGGGTGTGGTGTAAAACTATGAATTCTGTTACGCTGAAAAGAAATTTAAAAAAAAAGATGTGTAATTTCTAGGGAAAACTGATACAGTGAACAAGTAAAGAAAATCCAAAAGAATGCCTTGACAAAGCATTAGAAATAAAGGGAGCATTTACCAACGGGTCAGATAGAAGACAGACAACGTAATAGTATTGCTAGACCTAAGCAAAAAATAGCCAGTAAATGTAACTAAAAAGATGAAGCCGCTTACAAAAGCATTATAAAAATGGTGTTTGTTTGACTAAACCTAACAAAAACTAGACAGGACTTCCATGGAGAATGTTATAACACTTACTTAATTGACAAACATTTAAAAAACACCCAAAAAATGATGAGACGTGCCATATGCATGAGCATGAAAATTTAGTAGCAAAAAGGTATCAGTTCTCCTGCACACTGATCTTTCCATTCAGTTGAGTTCCAGTCAAATGTCCTGTGCACTTTTTATGGACCTTGATAAGCTGATTTTACAATAAAGAACAAAGGGCCACAATTCTGCAAAAGAATGATAGGAGAGCAGGGGCTTGCCCTATCAGGTATCAGGAGTGATTATAAACCTGCACTGTTTAAAGCAGTTAGCCCAGGAATACACTAGATAGAGTCCAGAAACAGGCCAACATGCGGAACTGTGATATCAAACAGACCAAGTAAGCCAGATCAGTGGAAACGGTAGGAGCTATTTAAAATCTAGACCTGCGCAAAATGGTTATTCATATGGATAAAAAAAGAACTTGTAGTTCTCCCTCATGCCGTACACAGAGATTAACTTCAAGCGAATCAAGCACTGAAACTTTACAATTCTTTGTGGCAAATAGGTGAATATTTTTAGATATTGGGAAAGGAGAGAATTTTTTAAACTTGAAACAAAAAGTGCTAACTGTAAAGAGAAGAGTGATAAACTTGACTATATTAAAATTAAATTTCTATTCCCCCAAACACATCAGAAATACAAACTACAGACAAGTTACAAACTGGAAACAGATATTTGAAATACATATAACCAAAAACAACAAAGAAAATTTAAAAAAATGCCTGAAGATCAAGAAGAAAAAATAACCCAGTAGGAGAATGAACAAGAGACAGTAATAGGAATTTCAGAAGAGAAATCCATAGGGCCAATAAATATAAAAAGAGATAATCACCTTTTTAGGCATCAAGGAAAGCAAAAAAGACTACATACCATATCATACCAATTCAACTGGAAAAATTTAAAAGTCTGAAAGTACCAAATGGTGGAGAAGAAATGGATCTGCAGTAGGTTCTTTGCTGATGGAAGAGTCAACTTAACAAACCATTTTGGGAAAGAATTTGGCATTTTCCTGTGAGGAGGAATGGTTGTATACCCACACCATTCCACCCCTAGATTCCTCTCCAAGAGAAAGTTTCACATGTCCACCAAACAACATGCCCAAGAAAATTCAGAGCAACAGTGTTTGTAATAGACAAAATGCCGAATCGAGACAAATGCCCATCAACAGGATAATGTACTTGTGATGCACTTCCTCTGTGGGGTATAGAGATGAACTGTTGCTGCCTGCTATCAATGGATCTCAGTGGTCCACTGCTGAGTAAAAAGGAAAGTAAGTCCCACAAGGGGAAAGTCTAACTAACTCTCTTTTCATAAGTTTTTTGAAAAACAACTAAAAATACTTTGTAGTAGTATATGAAACAATATCAAGGAATCTCGAGGAAATGAGAAATAAAACCCAGGGTGATCGGAGGCCCAAGGACAGGAAGGAGGAACACACACATAATTGTTAATTACCAGTGTAATTACCAGTGTTCTAGTCCTTGTGTTGAATGGTGGGTCAATAGATGTATAAGCAATAAAAAGAAAATGAAAAAATGAATTAATACAAAAGGGCTAAGAAGGTAGGAAAATTACAGGAGAACAAGTCTACATTCTTATGAGATTTTATGTGCCCATAATATCTTAGATATGCCAAAGTAGTAATTTTCTTTAATTATAAAAATAATTAATAATTATTTTCTGAAACTATGCTAGCACTTACAGAAGAAAAAAGCCTAGCTGATTTCACACTTTTTCACACCAAGCAGTCATTTGAGATTTGAAACATTAAAATAAGTCTGCCTGACATTGAAATAAGCATTTTTTTTTTTTGCCAAATTTACCAATGTGGAATTTTGAAGCTCTTCATTCTAATCAAGAGGCAGGAGCTCTGTCCTTGTAATTCATCACCATCTCACAAGAACTCTTAGCTGTCTTTTAAAAATTCTCTCTCAGAGGGTACTCACAATAATTTTAGGGAAATAGTCTTTTGGAAGTCTGCTTATTGTATTTGATAACCCATGTGGAAAAAATAGAGAACCTTCTAAAGTATTAATTTAGGGGAAATTTTCTGATGTTATGCAGCTTTGATGAATTTGAGTTTCCTCCCTTAATCGTGTCAGGTAATCGTGTAAGGAGATAGGGAAAATTCTGTGACCTTGTAGTGAGGCTCTGACCTGTCGATTTTAAAAGGCCCCTAGAGGTAGAAGCAAGAACTGACATCCTCTGCTCCACATCACCTGGTGTCTATGCTGAGCACATTCCTGATCCATACTTCAACCAGCTCTACAACGGAAGCATGGAAATTTGCATTTCAAAGTACGCTTGGCACTTTGAGTGCAATATTTGTTGTCATTGTTGCCGTGGCAAAATGCAGAGCGCCCCCATGTTCACAGCCAACTGCTCTAAAAGATGAATGACTCAGGGAAGCTCTCCAAGAAAATGTTGCCAGCCTCCTAGATATTTCCACAATATCCTTAAGGAAAGAGGAAATTGTTCATTAAGACATACAGCTGTTGTCCATGGAGAAACACAGAAAGCCAATTTTATTTCTTAATAAGCCATGCAGAAGGAAAGGAAAGTTGTTAAGATTGGTCATCTTGGGGGTTGAGTATCTGTGGTTCCATCCTGATGAAACGAAATCCGTAATATTTCCTAAATTCTTCTGTTACGCTAAAATTTTTCCCATGTCAAATATTACTTAAAGTGAGTCACTGGCTAAGCTAAGTGACTTCCCTTCTTTCTCTTTCACAGAATTCTCTTTCTCATTGTATTATTATGTTATAATGGAATTTTACCTTTTTCTAAAAAGCAAACCATCCTTTGACACTCTGAAGGAAGCCTACCACTGTGTTTATGGGACGGTGACTTACGTCTCCGACCATGTTTTGTTCTTCATTAGATGCATGTCATAAAATCGCAACCCTGTGGGGCTCCTACAGTAACAATAGGGCATCTCTTTGTTTTATGCCCCATACCTAAAGTGCATTTCCTCACTGTTATCTTGAGCTACTCTTGAAAGAAGACATTATCCAAGAGGTATTTTACAAAGAATAAATAATGGGATTTTCATGCACTTTGAAATGGCGTTGCTTTATCACAAAGGGAAAGAGACTTTTTCAGCTGACGGAGAAGTAAGCACCCGTGATCTTTACCTACTGGACGTATTTATTCTACAAATGTGTGTTCATGTCTTGCCTCATATTTGCCCGATTAGGATGATTCTTCCCCCGACTCAGAGATCTGGATTCAGTTAAGTTCTCTGCCCACGTATGGTGCTCTCTTAAGAGTGTCCGGACCTGAGGTGGAAGAGCTCTCAGAGGTTTCCAACTTCACGATGGAAGACATCAACAACCAGAAAATTAGGTATGTAACCACTTCGTATTACTTGACAGGGTTTGTAAAAATTGTATTAAAATATTTAAGCAATGACCGGTAGTCCCTTGAAAGATGATATTGCCCCATATTTAAACAGAGATGCAGCCGTCTTACCTGGCTTGTCCCGGAGCTCATTCATTTGATTCTCGCCTTCCCCTCTGCAGGTACTCCGCTGTGTCTGAGACTGACGGCGGTCTGGTTACTGATGGCTTCCATTTCTCTGTCTCCGATAAGGACCGCAACCGTCTGGACAATCAGATGTTTACCGTCACGATCACGCCGGCTCAGAACCTGCCTCCAATCCTTGCGTTTGCTGACCTCATCACGGTAAACGGTTCTCAGGGCAATGGGCAGCGAGTGTTGTACAGAGATGAAATCTGTTCTGATGTAAATACAGGATTTCTACCTGAATCGGCTGCCAAGTTCTTCCTGCAAAGTGTCTAGGCAATCGTGTCGAGATATGCATGGTTTTCAATCAGGAGTTTTTCAGAAAGTATGAGAAAATATATGCAGAAGATCAAATAATTATATTTACATTATTTATTTAAAAAAAGCATTCATGTGCTAGACATAAATGCCAGGTGTGTATAGTATTTTGTATACTATACTAGGTACATATAGTAATGGAAGTAAAATTATAAATGGAACACATCTTTCAGGAGTTAAAAATCTAATGCTTCTGAGAACTAAAATATGGGGAGATGGACAATGTCCCCAAGTCACTTTTTAAGCTAATACTTATTACTGTAAAGGTTATTTACAGTTCCTAGGGGTGGGGAGGGAGGGGGCCATAAGATATGTCCCGTTCATGAGGTTACCCAGACCTGAGTTCAAGTGCTGCTTCTGTTACTTACTAGCTCAGTGATCCTCGACCAACGATATGATCTTTTTTGTTTTGTTTTGTTTTTCCAGTTTCTTTTTATTAATTTCATTTCTTTTCAGCGTAACAGAATTCATAGTTTTACACCACACCCAGTGCTCCATGCAATGCGTGCCCTCCATAATACCCACCACCTGGCTCCCCCAACCTCCCACCCCCCGCCCCTTCAAAACCCTCAGGTTGTTTCTCAGAGTCCATAGTCTCTCATGGTTCATCTCCCCCCCAATTTCCCTCAACTCCCTTCCCTTCTCAACGATATGATCTTAGCCCCAATTTCATCTTTAAACTGTGACTATTCCTGTTACCTAAAGGATTGCTCTGATAGTTAACAAAATACCATTTAAAACCCCCAGTACATACCAACACATGGTAGGGATTCCATAAAAGTTAATTCAATCTCCTTGTCCTGCTCCGTGTACATACCACATGCCAAAAACTCAAAGAGTTTTTCTGGTTTTGTCAAGCAACTAAAAATCCATAAAACTGACTTGTTTCCAAATGGTTTTGATATTGCATACCCTGGGAACCCATTTGTCTCTTCTTCCATCGCCAGAGTCAGGGTGAGCTTCCACTCTGCACATCGTAGATCTTCCTACATCTGGCCAAGCATTGTTCAGAGTGGAAAGGCTCAGGCGTGCCCAGCAGGCCAGCAGAAACACCGGGATCAGGTCACGGAGTTAGCATACAAAGCAGGGCCCTAAAGGAAAAAAGGGCCAGCAAGTGCTTTTACTCGGGTGGATCCATTTTCCTCCTTAACCCTGAGGCGTGGGGAGGGAGCCCTTTCCTCCTGCACCCCTATCAGGTACCGTAAGGGGATGGGTGGGATGTTCCTGCTGAGTGGGGGCGCCTGCAGGACAGTCACCCTCCCAGTATCCGAGGGAGGACGGACGGGTCATCCCCAGGCTGCAGGCTTTGGGACGACGGGAGGGAAGCAAGGCAGGCAAGCCCAGCTCTGAAGGGAGACACAGGAGTCCGGGTCGGAATGCAGCTCTGTGAGGCGCCCAGCGATTGCCGGGCGGCAGCGGCACGTTCTTCATCCTTTGGATGGAGCTTTGCCTCCTCCAGGCAGTGGAACTGGTGCTGGGAGGTACCCCAGGCAGCACTTTCCAATCCAGCTCTTTTCAGGGCACTTCTGTGCCACCGCCTGGGGACCATACAGTCTTTTCTTTCGCAGGTTGACGAGGGAGGGCGAGCCCCGCTCTCCTTCCACCACTTCTTCGCGGCCGAGGACCAGGACAGCCTGCGGGGCGACGCCCTCATTACGCTGAGCGCCCTGCCCAGATACGGCTGCATCGAGAACGCGGGCACAGGTAGGCGGTGGCCCGGCCGCATTGTCGCTCCAGACCTGGCGACGAGGGAGGGTGGGGGGGGGGCGGCTGCCTCCTCCCGAAGCTGGACGTGGGGGGCTAAGGAGGAACAGATCCACTTCCAGGGAACAGGAGGGAGGACGGCTTCAGGCACTCAGAATCTCCTGAGCGTTTCCTTTGTGCCGGCACGGGGGTGTAACGGGACACAGAAGGAACAGACACCCCTTCCCGTGGCCGCAGACCCCGGGGGGCGGGGGGCAGGTAAGAAGCCGCATAAGGGAGAAGATCGGGTGAGACGTGGGAGGCCCCCGGGTGCGGCGAGATGGGGGGGCAGAGCGGCCGGGGGTCGGGAGCGCCGGCAACGGGGAGAGGAAGGGCCTGTGGCCGGCCTGGCCCTCGGAGCCCAGTGTCAAGGACATAAGAAGGCCCCTCCTCCGCCATCTGCCCTGGAGCCCCGCTGCGCGCGCTGCGTGTCACAGCGCAGGAGAGGCAGGGAGGCGTGTCCCGTCCCCGGCCCCCGAGACCTTGGTGCCTGGCGGTTGACAGGGCTCCGGGCAGGTCACCGGGCGGCGGCCTCTGCGGTGAGATCTCCTCGTGCCCCTGCTCGGCTCTACCTGGCGTGTCACTAGCAGCTCCCACAGAGGCCCTGGGCCGAGCGTGTCTGGGGCCAGCATGCGGCCTGGGGTTTGAGCCTCGTCACCTGAAATCCATTTAGCCGCGGCCGTGTTTTCCTCCGGAAAAGTGCGGGTCCTTGCCCCCGTCTCGCCTCTCATTGCGGGCGCTCGGATTTGTTTGTTGCCGACTTGGATCTGTCTCCAGAAACGTTTGTGCCAGAGACCAAAGATGTAAAGACGAGTCCGACACAGCCTCTGCCTTGAATGGGAGACAGAGAGGAAGACTGGTAAATGACAGGAAATCAAACATGCTGGCACAGGGAGGGGGCCAAACCCTGAGGAGGTACACAGGGCAACACGGTGAAAGAAAAACCAGTGAATTCTGTCTGAGAAGGCGGGAATGGCTGTTGGAAGGTGAAGGCTTAGTGAGTCTCACGTCTCACTGTGGGCAGAGGGAAGACCACGGACGAAGGTGGGGAGACCCGAAGGGTCATTGCCCCCTGTCTCTACCTCTTTTCTCTCCAGGGTTTTGTTGTTGTTGTTGTTGTTTTTTTTAAGTATCCCTAACGTTAACCTGGACTGTTAAGTTAACCTGGACTGCCTACAGGGGAGTAATTCCCTGGCCTAGAAGTCAAATTTCTGCCAAGCTCCAGCTCTCTAAGCATTGATTCTCAGACTTTCACGTGTCTACGACTCAGCTGGAGCACTCGTGAAACACAGTGTCCTGAGTGGCAGCCCCAGAGCTCCCCTGGGCAGAGGCTGGGGGGCCCATACATTTGCATTTCCCCCCAGCTCATAGGCGATGCCACAGCTGCTGGCCCCCGGGACTGCATTTGGAGAATCACTGCTCTGCGTCAGAATGAGCCTGAGAGTAAGAAAAAGGCGTTCAGGGACACCTGGGTGGCTCAGTGGGTTAAAGCCTCTGCTTTCGGCTCAGGTCATGATCCCAGGGTCCTGGGATCGAGCCCCGCATCGGGCTCTCTGCTCAGTGGAGAGCCTGCTTCCTCCTCTCTCCCTGCGTGCCTCTCTGCCTACTTGTGATCTCTGTCTGTCAAATAAATAAATAAAATCTTAAAAAAGAAAAGAAAAGAAAAAGGCGTTCAGGTGGCTGGGGGCGGGCCGGGGGTGCAGGTAATGATCCCAAGACATTTTAAGGGCTCCAGCCCTCTCTCCGGGGTGTTCAGCCCCGATCCTATTTTGAGTGTCTGAAACCAGCTATCCAGATTCAGAACCCAGCAGTTCTGCAGAATGCCTTTTGGAAAATATTACAAGGAGCAGCTTTAACTTCTTACCAGCAAGCCAGGAAGAAACGGAATAATTCTGTTGTGAGGCGGGAAACCAATAGCCCGGGCTCTACGTTCAGTTAGGACCAGTGCAAATGGAACAGACCCACCTTGACTGCCTCGAGGGCGAGCGTCACTGGTTCCCACATGACGCAGTAGTAGATGTTCTGAACAAGAGCCTGCATGCATCAGGAACGATTTAATTAGCACACAGCATGCTCTGCTGAAGGAGGCGAGGAAGCACATTAATGAGAACGATTTACGTGAAAAAACGGAAGGTGCAGTTTTGAAACTGGGAAGGCTGGTGGTTAAAGTTTCGGTGACAGATTTGCTTGTTGAATAGTTTATTTTCCAATGACAGGAACTGAGTCATTTCTCTCTGGGAGTATATTTTTAGGCATCAGTTAGTTTATTTAGGCTCTTTCTGACCCAACCCAAGTAAACAAGCCACATTTTTCATATTTGCTATCGGTCAGTGTAAAGGGAAAATGAACATTCGAAGGAATGACAGCACTGTGTCCTGTAGACACCGACCTGTGTGTGCTCGGGTCACTCAGACTCCCCCATGCTCCTGGTGCCAAGAGGAACCAAATCCAATGGGTAGAATCTAACACAGTTCATGTCGTTGAAGAAAAAACACTTGTCCCGAGTTCTTATTTCAAACAAATTGTAAGTAACACTTTTTCAGTCCTAGCCTTTCTGTTGGAAGGTTAACCAAAAAAATGACACTGTCTACAATTCAGGAAGTCAATGGCTTTTTGATTTATGACCTGATCTTTGCAAAAAGCCATGGAAGAGACAAAGAGAAAGTCTTTGCTGCTTTCAGAACTTCTATACACACTTTTCTTTGTGATATGTATCCAGGGGATGTTTGAAGACACAGGGGTTTCTTTTTCTCCTCTCTTTAGAGGAAAATGTGGTAACAACTTAAAATCAATCAATTAGAGAGACTCAGACCAAGGATGAGACAAGCCATCCATCATTTAGACAGTGTTTACTCTTCCCCTTGGCCTCTTCCGGGTTTGGTTGGGGTTGGGATGAAAAGAAGAGTTAACCAGAACCAGCTCGATGCCTGGAGCTCGGCATGGCACTTGAGCATCTCAGTGCTTGGATGGCTATGGATGGTCCCGGAGCATCGCAGCAGCCCTAGTGTGTCATCCCAGGGGCTGAGTTCTGACCCATGGGGAGGTTTCCTTAAGGAACTGAGGTCAAATGAAAACACGCTTATTGGGATATCTCTTAGATAAAGTATACAGTTAATCTTTTCTTACATAGGGGAGGATTCCTGGGGCGCCTGGGTGGCTCATTTGCTTAGCATCTACCTTCGGCTCAGGTCATGATCCCAGGGTCTTGGGATTGAGCCCTGCATTGGGCTCCCTGCTTGGCAGGAACCTGCTTCTCCTTCTCCCACTCCCCCTGCTTGTGTTCCCTCTCTCGCTTTGCTCTCTTGGTCAAATAAGTAAATAAAATCTTTAAAAAAAAAAAAAAAAGAAGGAGGAGGAGGAGGAGGAGGCTTCCTCTTGCATGGTGTGCAAGGCAGTGTGGTTTTGAAATTGACCAAAGCTTAAGGTAGCACCCTTGCCTTTGTGTTGTTACTTGTCTGAGGACTTACTTTATCACAGATTTCTAACAAAACAACCACGGATTCTTTTTTTTAATTCTCGCTATATAAAGTAATGTTCTAAGTGCTTTCATGCATCTTATCTCATTTGATTCCCTGTCGAAACAGCCGGACATGCGTAACCATGTGTGGATGAGAAATAGTAGGGAAATTGGGATTTGACCCCGAGTCTTCCATTTCTAGCACTGTGCTCTTTCCATTCTCCATTTTTATCCTCTAATGTATTTTGTCTTTTGTTGATAATTCTGTCATGTTTTCTAGTTCAGCCTAGCAAGCAAGCACGGGTGGATCAAGGTAAAAGTTCTCTCTTGTTGTTGACGCAGGTGATCGTTTTGGCCCTGGAACTACCAGTGACCTAGAGGCGTCATTCCGTATTCAAGATGTCCTGGAAAACTACATTTACTACTTCCAGAGTGTTCATGAAAGCATTGAGCCGACACATGACATTTTTAGTTTTTATGTAAGTGATGGACACAGTCGCTCCGAAGTCCACAGCATCAATGTTACCATTGAGGTAAAGACTTCGAAGTTGGAACGGGGGCCTCTGACAAAAATGTCCCAGCGCTAGCTAGCCTTCCCGGAACTCAAAAACAAGATCACATTTAACCTTCAGTTTTCAATGTCAACTTAAAAATAAAACCCTGACCTTGAGGACACTTGTAGAATTAAGGCAATTTAGCAAATTAAGGCATTTGGAGAGGGTCTGACTTGGAAATCTGAATTTCCACTTCGGGGTAAAATGTGTTCGTTCTGTGTGAAAATGGTTTGTGAGGGTCAGAGAAAGTGTGTCAGTCTCATATCTAGCTGAAAATCAACATATTCCTATTTTCCCCTGAAACTATTGTATTTAGTCACATACATACTTGCCTTTTCTTACATTTTTGATGCATATATTTGTTAAATGGTAACATCAAAGAAACATGTTCCTTGATGCTGTATTTATTCTCATTTGAGCAACTGGAGAGCTTGCTCTCCCACCCTGGGGAGACAGAGAGAGAAAAGGTAAAACTCACGGTGGAATACCCTTTCTCCTGGAAAGGGACACCTTCGGAGGTGGTACATGGGGCTGGCACGTGGTCATGGAGACAGTTTTAGGAACCCACGCCTTTAAATATGGTGTCGTCCCACAGTACTATGATACTCTTGGACACTTTTGATTTCAAACAATGTGCTCTTTTATCCTCAAAATATACTCATACTTCTCTAACCACACGTCCAGATTTTTGGTCCAAAAAACACGATCACTGTCCCCATGGAAAATATCTTGAAGATTTCTGTAGAACGTCCACTTCTTCTCAAGGGGACATTTTGCTGGTGTGATTTGCTCTTCTTTCAAACAAACCATTTTGACTGGGAATTGAAGATGGTGATGCATTAAGTACTATTTTGAGAGTGAAAGTTGGTGTGACAATGGTGCTTTCGCTGACTAAGGTGCATTTTCTTTTTTAAACCAATATTCGTGTGAGACCTGATATTTTATGCTTTCATCAGAGGAAGAACGACGAGCCTCCCAGGATGACCTTGCGGCCCCTCGGCGTGCAGCTGAGCTCGGGAGTGGTGATAAGCAATTCTTCCCTGAGCCTGCGAGACCTGGACACTCCAGATAATGAGCTGGTTTTTGTTTTGACAAAAAAGCCTGACCACGGTAGGACCAACTGCATGGCAAGCTTCTTAATCGAGAGTCCTGTTAGGATTTTAGAATAAGCGCAAATTTCTGTTGGTTTTTCCTCTGCTTCGCCTGTGCATAGCCTATTCTTTGCATCAGAGTATAATCAGATTCACAGCTAGCCAATATTCTTTGGGGTCACAGTGGACACCAGTGGCTCTAAAGAGTCTGAATCCCAGGTAATTGGTGTCTTGGAAATTCAATTTCAGCTGTTTTCTTGCTCTCCTATATAACCTCAGGCAGGACAGGTTTAGAGTTCTATTTTCAGAGCAGGCTTCATTGCTGGTCCTGGGCCACCTCATGCAAGGAACAGTGCGGCCCCCTTGTTATTAATTGCACAAGGTGTTCACTTCAGGTTAGAGGTGAGCTGGATGTCTTTATGAACTTGATCCTTTTGCAAAGAAAGCACTTTTCCTGGTTAAACCAGAGGTAAAAACCACCATGGGAATCTTTTACCTACTTCTTTTCTAAGTGCTATCCCTCTGGTATTAGCCAAAGCTCTGGAACTTTCATCTCCCAGGTGGTACCTTAGTGTATGATAACCCCCTTGGTCTTTTTTTTTTTTTAAGATTTTATTTATTTATTTGACAGACAGAGATTACAAGTAGGCAAGAGAGGCAGGCAGGGAGAGAGAGGAGGAAGCAGGCTCTCCACAGAGCAGAGAGCCCGATGTGGGGCTCAATCCCAGAACCCTGGGATCATGACCTGAGCTGAAAGCAGAGGCTTTAACCCACTGAGCCACCCAGGCACCCCACCCCCGTAGTCTTTTAAAGATGAAGTTTCACTGTTGATGGAAGGTTAATAGAAGAGTCTGTTGGTCATTGCATTTTATTTTCCTTCCCTTTCACTCTCTTTAATGAAGCACTTTAACTGTCCCATCATGATACACATGACCCTTGGAAACAGAAAAATATGCTCCCACCCAAAGATGTCTAGTGTCCTTCTGAATTTAAAAGGAATTCAAAACATAGTCCCTTCTCCCCTCCCAGGTGTCCTAGAAGGAAAGCAGCAGAAGCGTGCTATTTGCACTTTGCAGATGGGGAAAATAAGGTGTAGTTGATGCAGTGAGTTTGAGTTCATGGAGGGAGACTTGATTTCTAAGCCACTGTATTACCACATGAATTGTGTCTCCTTAAGAGATTTTTGAACAGGAAAAGTTGGATCTTATCTTCTTTATTTGTAGATGAGGCCACAGAGCAGCCCCCTGTGCCTCTATAGAAAATTCTCAGTCATTGGTCATTTATGTGTGTGTGTCACCAAGAGCCTCTGAGGCGCTGTACAGTCTACCCAGACTCATGCTAGTTGACAAAATTGGGCCATTCTTTGGTGCCATATGTTTTCTACTTTTGTTTCTTTGTTTTTCTTTACTCTCTTCCTCAGGCCGTCTGCTCTGGAGGGAAACTGCTTCTGAGCCTCTGGAGAACGGAAGGGTTTTAACTCAAGGCTCCTCCTTCACCTACCAGGACGTGCTGGCTGGGCTGGTCGGGTACATGCCTGGTGGCCCCGGGGTGGCAGTGGATGAGTTCCGGTTCTCCCTCACGGATGGCCTCCACATGGACACCGGGAGGATGGAGATATACATAGAGCTGCCTACAAGCGGCTCCCCCAACGTGGCCGTAAACCGAGGCCTTCAGCTCTCAGCAGGTAGCGTGGGAATGGGAGAGAGCGGCTGCGGTCCCTCCGTTCTTATTCCGTCCTTGTCAGTGCTCGTATTAGCTCTGTGGGAAGGTATTGAAGTAGGCCTTCAGAAGTCAGAGAGACCCGAGGTGGGGAGAGCTATTCTCTTAGGGACACAAGCGTTGTGAGTGACTAATGTAAATCTCCTAAATCCTTTGGACTGGATAACTGTCTGTGAATTTGAGAAGAGATTGAGAAGAGTTTAGAGTACTTCCAGGGCCCTCAATGCCTCGGTGTATCCAGCTACTCAAGCCAGGTTTCTTAGAACATGGCCATTGCCCAGCCAGCCCCACAGGAAACAACGGCAATAGCAACAGAAGAAATTCAATAGAGTTTTCAAGACGCTTATTTTCAAGTGGCAGGGGAACATGGGGGGGGGGCAATTCGGAAGCCATCATATACTGAAAGAGATTATAAAAATAACTGAGGGTCACTAGACGTGGTATCCTAGGATATAAGACTCATAAGTTTGCCTGTCTACAAGCAGCACCTGAAGGACCCGTGACGTGTCAGTCTTGAATCAGTTGGCAGTAGGGAGTCACTTAGAGAGTTCCTCTCCCCCCAGAACATCTGCATCCCACTGGGGTCCTATGTGTTTATCTACCCTTAGTTTCACATGTGTCTTGTAGTGAAAACTATACAGCACGATGGTATCTGAAAATTTCCCAAAGGTTCCCAAAGGTCCCCATTATCGATCTGAGATTTCCCTCTCCCCTATTTATAAGCCAGTCAGTCAGCCCGTCAGTGTTTCATGGGTGCTGGTAGAAGACAAGAGACTCCTGGGTCAGAGACCACATACTTCGTTACTCACAGCACGATGGGCAGCATTGCCATCAGCAACTTTGTATTGTTTCCCTCGGCACTCCAAGACTGGTGGAGATGATGCTGAAGGCCCAGATGGATGCCTTCACATGCAAGGGGAGGCGTTACGGAAGAGGAACGCTGAGCTTGGGGGGACTCCCCCTGTTAAAGCAACAATAAGCAAGCCTGATCTTTGTCCCAGAGGAAGATTATCACCTCATCCCTTGGGGCTCCTTGCTGAGAATGACCTCGGGAAAGAATAGTTCGGCCTTGCATCGTTGGCATTACCAGCAAGGACACACAGGAGGCCCAGGGCTCAGCCAAATGCTAGGATGTATTACACATGAATGACACGCATCTACTTCACCTGAATTTACTATTTTTAATATGAGCTGGACAGGAAAGCAAAGGGCAAGGCCCTGAGAAGAGGTGTTCACCACTTGCTCATGTCTCGCCACCATCCCCAGCAATCTGCATAGCCTTCCAGGGCCCCGCACTCAGAGCCCCCTGTTTTATAATCTTGTCAATGTTGATTTTAACTTTTTGGCTTGAGATGGCAACAAGATACATTTATAAGTTTATGTAAATCTGTTGCTTATGATTTAGTGAACCTGAAGATGGTAAATAAGTTAGGTCCAAGAAGGTTTCACCAAAGGTCTGGGAGTTAATACATCAGTCTAGAGAGGGGTAACTGCTAGGTCCCAGGCATAGAATGAGCATGGCTCAGGGAGAATGAAATGGATCAGGAGAGAAAATGGCTCAGATCTAAACCCAAGGGAGGATTAACAAATTGGGAAGTTGGGATTGTTACACTTAGGGAAATTAAAATGTATGCAGCTGGAAATGGAGAAGGGCAAGCGCCCAGTATTCACTTAAACCCAGGCAATGTGTGATCATTTAGTCTCTAGTCTCCTGAAATCACTTGACAGTGATGGACAGTGACCTCTCTCCCACTCTCTTCCAGGGTCTGTAGCACGCATCACGGAGCAGCATTTGAGAGTGACAGATACTGATTCGGACGACCGTCAGGTGATGTACATCATGAAGGAGGATCCTGGCGCAGGGAGCCTGCAGATGGTGAAGAATGACAACCCCGAGCAAATCTCCGTGAAAGGCCCCATCCGGAGTTTCACCCAGGCCGACATCAGCCAAGGTCAGCCGGCTCTCTTGCACCTGCCCAGACTTGGAGTCCGCACACAGTAGCAAATGGGAGTTAAATGCCTGGTGGCTTGTGGCAGTAAACTGCACTCTTTGTTTTGAATGAGAGCTGGTTATAGTTTCATTTATTCTTTCTTGTCTCCTCAAATTTTTGTTTAAAAAAAAAAAAGACTATCCTTCTTGGCTAAAATGTGTTCATGCTTTGACATAGCGTTGATGAAATTTGGGCCAAGAAAAAAAATCATTTTGACTTGTTATGATGCTAAAAAGTGTGTGTGAGAGAGAAAAGGAAAAGGAAGTGAATTGGGATGGATTAAGGCGGAAATTATGCCTGCCTTAGGTGAACAATTTATATCTCTTTTCGGTTCCCCAAAGAGCACAAGTTAATGAACTAAGCAAAATGGAAGGGCATAAATCGGAGCTGCCCGGGGGAGATGACATAGCTCATCCCTCCTCCAGGAAATGCTGATGTAACGTAGAAGCATAAATGTTAAATGCTACATCGTTACTGTACAGTTCTTCAGGAGTAAAAAGGGGGGGTAAGGTTACATCGTGGGGGAAAAAAGTAACCCAAAGTCATGGAACAATGTGCAATTCCATTTGGAGATGGAAACACGGCCCCAAGGAGTGGAAATAAGGGTCCTGTCCATGTGACATGGTCACAGCCGAATTCTCACTGGGCCTGTCTGTACTTTACCGAAGGGCCTGGAGTGGACCACGGGATAATAGTTCCTTAATTATTCTTGGTCTCAGTGTCTCTTTGTGAGAATGAGACTGGGTACCTCCTCCTAGATGTTTGGTTACATTGACATCATGAGGTACCTGGAGATGATGCGGGGGCTGAACAAAAATGTCGGGTTTGTATTTCTCCCCATGGATCTTTGTGACTAGTGTGTAGAATGTATCCGTTAACTTGTTGGTTGGAGCTGTATTCAGTGTTGTTTCAAAAATGACTTAAGGCTGCACTGGGAAGTGGGCTTGAGGAGCTCTGGGGGAATATGGGCCCCCTCGATGTGGGTATATGGCCCATGATGCGGTGCCATCGCTGCACATTTTCCATGTGGTTACTTCCTTCGAGTCTTTCCCAAAAGCTGAGCCTCCATAAACGGTGGTACTTGGGCTGCTTTCATCGTGAGAGTGTTTTTGATTATGAGGAAGTCAAGAGTGGGAGGGGAAAGGGAGGAGTTGAAAACTTTAGATTAAAATGTCTAAAGCAATGTCCAAGACAGGAAGGTGTTAATGGGGTCATTGGCGTGCATACCGATCAGATTCCCACTTCCCACTTCAGAAATAAGGGCAGAAAGCACTGATAGTGAATCTTCATTATCTTGCCCTTTTTTACAGGCCAAGTGGAATACAGACACGGGAAAGGAGAATCTGGTGGGAGCTTCTCTTTTAAATTTGATGTGGTTGATGGAGAAGGCAACACGCTGATGGGCCAGTCATTTTCCATCAGCGTTTTGGGTAAGGAGGCATTGGGTTTCTAAAAATATTCTGGAAGGTCTGAGGTCATAGAGTATACACTGTGCTCACCTTGTTACCCAGCTCCGTGGGACTTTGGAACCCTATCCCCTCTGTAGCATGAAGCTCTGGCTCCTTGGGGCTCTCTTTGAGGGACAGGCCCAAGGATTATTCTGATTTTACTCCTGGGCCTCAGGCCCGGAACTGAAGAAAGGAGGCTGAAAGGATCCCCTTTCCCATCACTATTTCTGACATTTTCAGAAGACAATTCCCCACCAGTCATCACCACCAACAAAGGGCTGGTCTTGGATGAGAACTCAGTGGAGAAAATCACTGCTCTGCAGCTCTCTGCCACTGACCAGGAGGGTACGCCGACAGAACTGGTCTACACCGTCACGAGACAGCCCGAGCTGGGCCACCTGGAACGTGCCACGGCACCAGGTGAGCCTGTCCTCTCTCGCTTCATCCAACCAAAAAGTGGGATATAGTAAGTGTTGGGGGTAAGCCACACACACCTAGAATCTGCCTTGGTTAGTCTTTATTTTTGCCTTGTTGATTTTGACCATTATGTACTGCTTTGTATCATACTTGGCACACAGTAGATGCTCAATAATTCCTTGCTGGAAGTTGAACAGACAATTACAACTTTATGTAAGCAGTCTTGTCTCCATGACCAGATTGTCAATTCCTTTAGGGCAAACACTGCAAAACCATTCTAAACACTGAAAACCATTCTAAAGTCTGAGCACCTGGCACAGTTGTGATGCACCACGTTTAAAAAATGTAATTCAGGAAATAGCCAGTGAGCGTGTGTATTGGGCAAGATTCTGGTTGAGCTGCTGCTGAAGGGGCAAAAAAAGATAGAGGAGGTCCCTCACCCTCTAGTGTGCTCTGTTGGATGAGATAAGGAACCTCTGCCTATAACCACTGGTAAGGAAAGAATACGGCAGGTATTTTCAGAACTGTGTCCTGGAAGTTCAAAAATAGGAGAGGCTGCGTTAAACCTGGTGTCCTAGAAGTTCAAAAATAGGAGAGGCTGCGTTAGGTAGGAAGGTGCACAGTGATGGCATTTAAAAGTCCCCTTAGAGGGTGCCCGGGTGGCTCGTTCAGTTAAGCGTCTGTCTTCGGCTTGGGTCATGGTCCCGGGGTCCTGGGTTCGAGTCCCACATTGGGCTCCTTGCTCAGTGGAGAGCCTCCTTCTCCCTCTGCCTGCTTCTCCCCCTGCTTGTGCTCTCTCTCACTTTCTCTCTCTCTGACAAATACATAAAATCTTAAAAAAAAATTGGCCTTTGGAAGGAAAATTTGAGCAGACAGAAATGGTGTTACTTTCAAAGATGGGAATGGCATGCAGGCACATTCAAAAAATAATGAGTGGGCAGGTTTAGCTAAAGTTTATATTCTGAAATAGGAGTAGATGCGGCCCATGGGTAGACTGAGATCTTACGAGGTCTTCAGAGCTGGGGTAAGTGATCCCTGTGTAAGTCAACAGGTGACAGAGAGTCACTGCAGAATTCTGAGCGGGAAGGAAAGTGACATTGATCCAGTGCTAGCAGATGGACAGGAAGAAAGCGAGGGGAGCAGTGACAACGGGTCAGACGTCTCGCATCTGGCCCAGTAGGAGGTAGTGAAGCTTCCCCTGGAGTGGCGGTCATGGGGATGGGAAGACGAGAACTATGTGAGAGATCATACCCAGCTCCCGGTAAACTGTGTTCAGCCAATAGCAGTCGGTGAAGAGTGGGAGGGAGGGAAGGATTTCGGGGGCAGAACCTGTAGAACGTGGCCGCTGAATGGACCTGAGGCCCGGGAGACACTTGCCGGATGAACCGTCTAAAGGTATCTGTTTCCTACACCGTAGAGGCACCGATGGTTTGCATCCTTTGGATTTCAGGTTCCAGATCCTTCCTTCATTCAGCCAGGGGAATGACAAAATAGGGGACGTACTCACCGGGCTTCTACGCTCGCTCTAATATCGGGGGTCAGACCATGAGCGGACAAGCGCAGATAGATCGGGCATCAGTGGCTACGCGTATTTTAGGGGAGAAATAAGAGCATTCCAAGGTGCGGGGAGCAAGGCGGTGAGGGGAGAACTCCCTGTTACAAGGTGGCATTTGACCAGACATCCGGGGAGACTGCGGGCCCAGCCGTGCTGCTGTTATAAGGAAAGGGTGAGGAAGTCGGAGGGATCGTGGATGTAACACCCCGAGGTGGGATCCGCCTGGCACCTTCCGTTCCAGAAGCAGCGAGAGCAGCGAGTGAGCGGGCGCCCTGTGGGGAGGCGAGCTTCGAGGGGCGGAGGGGGCTGTGGCAGAGGAGGTGACAGAGGGGCAGACCACGGTGACGGCGAGGTGACGGCGGACGGGGAGGTGCTGTGAGCGTCTGGTGGGCGGGTGAGGGCAAGGTCGGCGAGGTTGGCCGAAATCCGTGGTGCACAGGGAGCAGGTGGCCTACGCTTCGTCCTGCAGTTCCTGGGAGCAGAATGCAGGTCGGCGCTGAGACCTTGGCTGCAGAAGATACTGGATAACTAATGCATGAGCTAACTGCTTCGGCCAGAATCCCGTCAGGTTGCTGACTGTATCTCTGGGAAGATGCGAGGGCAGACTCTTGGCTGCGGTGTGGGCCAGCTGCACCTCCGCAGCTCTGAAAGCGCCGA
>PISX010003923.1:19171-129554 GCA_004024625.1 Mellivora capensis
CCCCCCCCCCCCGCCGGTTTTCTGAAGTCCCCTCTTCCAGTCACTCTCTGTGGCCCGCATCCGAGGAGGCCGTCCCCTCCCCTTCCCTTCCTCTGGCGGAGCCTTCCCATCGCTAATGGACCCGGGCTTTCTGCCCCTCCTGCACCTCCAAGCCCCTTCCGCGTCCTTCCGGTAGCATTTGGCCAGAATTCTCACCTTCCCCGTCTGCCCTAAGTGAGAACATAGTCATGAACTTGATTGTTTTCAGATGTGAGAAGCGTCCCTTCAGAGGACAGGCACGCGGACGTCTCGCATCCCTTTCCTGAGGCAGCTGGCGCAGCTCAGAGGCGAGCCCCCGCACCTCGCCCCTTGGCCTCCGTGGGTGAGGAAGGGTCTGGCGGCGGCCGCGGGGGGCCGCCCGGCGCCTTCCAAGAAGAGCAGCAGACTTCAGGCCCGTCTGGTGTCCGAGCTATCTCGGGTCGTCCCGGACGTATCGGTTTCCACACGCCTGCACGCGCCCTCTCTCAGGTCGACCCCGAAGCGGCCGCGTTCACGTCTGTCTCGGTCCGTGGGTCGGACGACTGTTCCTGTCCCACAGACGGGGACGGTGTGAAGATCCCGCTTCCTTCCCCCGAGGGGATGCAGGGAGCCGTAGGCCGGTGCAAACTGTGCGGAGCACAGACCCGAGCTGCCTCTGGGGCGTCGCCTGAGAGCGAGGCCCTGTGTGTGCCCTTGTCAGGGTTGCGGGGCCACAGCCTCCCGCCGGGGACTCTGAGGACCGTTTTCTTCTCGTGGCATCGGAGTAAGAGGTGGTATTATTAGGAGAGAAGCTGAGCCTCTGAAGCACAGGGCCCCAAGCTGCGGTGCCTTGGACAAGAAGTTCATTTCCTCTCCCAGAAAAATCCAGATATGGGGGCCCCGATGGCCTAAATGGCTCAGTGAACCTCAAGATGAGGCTCCCATCTCGGGTCCAAGTGACTCCTGTGACTGTTGTCACTTCCCGGCCGGTGATAAGGGACAAAGGCTCAGGCGGCGCCGGTGTCTGTGTTAGGAGGACCCCGGCGGGTCGCGTGTCAGCCCCGGGGCAAGACGGTGGTCGGAGGACGCCGCGGGTGGCCCGGGGTGGCCGGGGGTGGCCGACGCCATCTGGCATCCGGTGGCTTAGCGCTCGCTCCGGCACCACCCCGGGCCTCAGCTCCCAGGACGTTCGCCGAGCGGCTCCTGCGCGACAGGGTTTGTTTTGGGAGAGGGACACGCGCGGATGGACGCGCGCACACGCGTCTCCGCGACACGGCACAGGAGACGGGCGGTGGCGAGGTCCGCCCGCGACGGCGTGGGGGTGAGTCAGGAGGGACTTCGGGGGGTGACGCCTTGGCAGAGGCGCTCCTCTGCCTCTCTCGGCGGTGACACCAGCCAAAAGCCGAGACACCTTTGGGTTCTCCCCAGGAGCCGAGGGACACGGCGGGGCTGAGACTCCCGCGACCGAGTGCCACGGCCTGAGCAACCTAACAAAGGGGGCGCGTCGCCTCGCAGACCCGGGGCTGGAAGTCGGAGGTCACGGGTCAGCGGCGGCGAGATGCCCCCGGAGGGCTGTGAGGGAGAGCGTGTCCCGGGGCCTCTCTCCTTGGCTTCTGAACCCCCTGGCCGTGGATGTGTGTGACAACCTCTCCCTCTC
Source organism: Mellivora capensis (assembly GCA_004024625.1). NCBI lineage: Eukaryota > Metazoa > Chordata > Mammalia > Carnivora > Mustelidae > Mellivora > Mellivora capensis. The sequence goes on from PISX010003923.1 coordinate 20,826, forward strand.
ATAGCGACGCTCACCAGACGGGGTCGGGGCCCTTCGGCGGCCTCGCGCTAGCCACGCGCGTGCAGTGATCCCGTGGGCAAGCGCGGTCACACGGTGAGGTACTGAGGGTCAGGACTGCAGCGCGCGAACGCCGGGCGGGGGGAGGGGGCGGCGCAGTTCGTTCCCTCCCGGGCGGCTCTGAGGAAAACCTGGAGCAGAAGAGCGGAGGGTCTCCCAGCGCCTGAGCCTGAGCCTGAGGTTTGAGGAAAACCTGGAGCAGAAGAGCGGAGGGTCTCCCAGCGCCTGAGCCTGAGCCTGAGCCTGAGTGAGGACGCGGGCCACACGCGTGGCGCCGTCCACGGCTCCGCAGGAAGCAGGAAGGCGGAAGCCGTCGCCGACGTCCTGTGAGGAAGAGCCTGTGAGGAAGAGGACGGCCGTTCCTTGGAGATGCCTCGTCCCTGCGCGCTTCCCTGGCCCGCACCGAGCTTTCTCGGCCGGGCCGGCCCTCCAGGGGAGCCGGGAGGACCGACAGGGTAGGTGTGCGGCTCCTCGTACGGCGGACACGGCGCTCAGCCGGCGGCCTGGTAAGGGAGAGCGTCTTCGACGTGAGGAAAGTCCCGCAGCATGTGTCAGGCAGCAGCGACCTGCCGGGACAGGCAGGAGGGGCGACGTGGTGTCAGAAACGCCCTCTGGGTGGTGGGCAGCTTACGTCTTCCACCCCCCCGTTAGCAAGGGCTAGAACATTTTCTTAAGTTTGCAGACATGGAAAATCTGTGCCCAGCGCGACCCCTCGGGTAGCAGTTAGAGCGGACGAGCTGAGGCCATTCACCAAAGCGTGTTGTGAGGACCTACTGTGTGCCACGCGCTCTTGTAGGTGCCCGCGGGGGAGAAACGACAGAAGTCCTGTCCTCTTGGAGCTTCTGTTGTAGGTGCCCCTCTTCACCCTCTGACGCGAAGTTAGGGACATACTTAAGTGACCATATTAAATACCCCATCAGAATCAGTACTTCAGATAAGAAAAATGCTACAGCCAAAAAAGCACTCTAGAAGAAGTGATTCCATTAAAAATATTACGATGGTGATATTTCAGGGGTCGATCCATGAGTGGCTTTTGGGATTCTTTACCACATTTCTGTGTTTTTCACATTCTCTTTAATAGGCATGTGTTACTCTTACATTGAAAAAAAAATTAAAGGATAAAAGTTAAATCCAAGAGGCTCCTTGCCCAGCCTGAAAAGATGAGTTGTACAAAAAGTATTCCAGGCAAGGGTTAACTTTGGAGCTGGACAACCTCGAGTTTCACCCTGGTAGTGCCCTCGTACTAGCTTGTGAGACCTTGAGTAGGTCACACTGCTTTTCTGATTTTACTCGTGTCATAATATAGAAAAATGGAGGTAATACGCCAACCTTGACCTCCCAGAACAGTTAAAAGAGAAAACTCAGTGTATACAAGCAAGCCTGAAACAGTGTTCTGCATATGGTAGGTGCTCAGTGTTGGCCGAACGGGGAAGATCGAGCCGAGAGCCCTCATATGCTGCTACTGGAAATAGAAAAATAGAAAAATATTTTATAAATATAAAATTAATATTTTACAAATATAAGTATAATATAAATATAAATGTAAAATTTGTATTTATAAAATATTTTTTAAAAACCCACTTAGTTTGGCAATTTCCTAGAAAGTAAAGCAGGTACCTAACATATAGTCCTACCATTCCACTCTTAGAGATTTATCCAAGAATAAAAACTTAGGCCCATGCCAAGACTTGGGCACGAATGATCATAGCAGTTTTATTTGCAATAGCACAAAACTTGGAATGACCTAAATGTCCAACAACAGGTGAGTGGAGAAACAAACACGTTGTTCGTTTGACACATTGATTGTATGACACAGCCATACGATCGAATACTACTCAGCAATAAAAAAGAAAAAACTGTTCAGGTATGCTGCAATATGGGTAAAACTCAATTATGTTACGTGAAAGAAACCATAGAATAGTATATATTATATGATTCTAATTTGAAAATAATTACAAAAAATCCAACCAGTCTATAGTTACAGAAAATAATTGTTTTGTTGCTTTGGGATAGGGTAGGGGACAAGAAGGGGAAGAATGGAAGAATTATAGAGTGTCAGGAAATTTGGGGGGTGATGGATATGTTCACTATGCTGATTAAGGTGATGGTTTCATGGATGTGCCAAAGCTCCAGAAAATGTACGCTTTAAATATGTAGCAATTTATTATATGTCAGTTTCTTCTCAATAAGAAATGTTAAGAAAAGATCAATTCCAAACCTTGCTTTCCAAGAAGGAAAAATCTATCACCTTCCTTAATCACTCTCAGACTAACAACACGTATAAAGGGAACGGGGAAGTAGGTGACCAGTTGACTATGAGAATCCAGACAAGTATTTCCCCATGAGCCATGGGGATAGATTCACAGCAGGGAAAGAGATTTAAATTCCTCAATGCAGACAGTCTGAAGTAATTAAATTTTTAAGGAATGTATGGATTTCTGTCTAGATCCACAAGACAGAGCGATAAGACAGGGGGCCACATTTTTTGCCTGTCAACAGCTGATGTAGCAAGCACAGAAATATCAAATGCCTCCTCATCAAAAGAAAATAATGCCCCAATATTCAGAAGGCTGTTGTATCTAGGTAACAAATTTCAGATGATGAAGAGAGTTACAAATGTAAACCATGTGGATTGATTTTTTTTTTAAGAAAGATAAAGCCAGCCATACTGATGTCCCAGTTAAATGTAAAACAGTCAAAGTGGAATCTGTTTTTGTGGTTTTTTTTTAACCGAAAAGCCAAACCGGTTTTGCCAGGATTAACAATAATAAATAATACATCCCAGGAAGCAGCAAATGAATTTCCGGACGAAACCAAAGGACTAGATTCGATGGAGTCATACCCCAACACCCAGAATCAGAAAGAGGGAATTTGCTCTGAGGGAATAAAAGATGTGGTTTTTGTTTCAGTCTTGGCTGGCACAGACCATGCACAGAAGCCCTAAGATAGAAGCAAGAATTCTGGGCTGTTTTGCTGAATATTGCAGGACATTTAAAAACATAAGATGTTACTCATTTGTGAGCGATGTTGGCATTATCTAAAAATCACTTGAGGTTTTTTTTTTTAACTTTTAAAGCAAGCCTGAAAAAAATTTAATGTGTATCCTCTTTGTCATGTTATGAAAGGATGCTGGTGTTTTAGGTCACTCAAGAGTTGAGACAGAATGGCCGCGCCAAGCCCACCGTCATGCAGTAAGGTCTTGTAACTGCCAGCCTGGCCCAAGTGGTATATGAGAAGCTGGAAATCATAGACCAGAGAGATGAAAGGGACCTTGAAGAATATCCAATGAAATCATGGATGCCAGGCTCGCCAATCACAGAGAAAAGCTTGTGTGTAGCCAAGCCCAAGACTCCAGTGTTTAAAAGCTAAACCATCACACAATATTAAAAATTAGGACAGGTTTCCAGAAAGGACTATGAGGCTATGGGGGCGTATAAAACTTAGGAGAGAGGAGTTTGGAGACTAAGGCAATGGCTCTACGTTTCACAGATTTGGCCTGCATACTTAAACCCCCAGAGAGAGGAGAGGGACATTTATTGAGCACCTGCTGTTGGCGTGGTGCATAGCAGAAGCCAGATAGTTCAGTTAACACGTGCTCCCACAGAACATACGCTGTGGTAGGGAAGAAGACACACAGACGACTCCAGCACAAGTTCTCGGAGAAGCACGTAAATGCTGTAAAAGGCAGACAAAGGGCTCCGTCTGGTGAGAGTATGGCATTTCTCTGGCATTAGAAGTATGGCTAGCGTTTTGACATCCTTTTTCTGGTTCTCGCTTCCCCTTCTGCTAGGTATCCCGATTCGTTCCTTTACTCAAGCTGACCTGACTTCACGCAACATTCAGTACGTCCACTCCAGCGGCGCCGAGAAACACTCCGACACCTTCAGCTTTACGCTCTCCGATGGCGTCAGCGAGGTGGGCGAGGCACTCCGTTCCCTCAGGGAGTGGGTTCTGATTCCGAAGTCTTCTTTGAAGGGAGTGTGCAAAGAAACTCTGCACTTCCCTCTCCCCTGCTCGCACCCAAAAATAGCGGTGGCTTCTGACAGCCCCTGGGGCTCTCGCCAGTGGGAAACCATTTTTGGATTTTCCTGGTCAGCCCCTTAGGCCAGGAATGGGCAAAAGGAAAAGTAGAGAGCACCTACCTTCTGCTTAGGTGGGTGCCGGGGACAGGCGTCCCACCTGCACTTTCTGCCGTTTAGGTGACCCAGACTTTCCATATCACCATACGCCCTGTGGACGACTCGCTCCCTGTTGTACGGAACCTGGGCCTGCGGGTGCAGGAGGGTGTGAGGAAGATCATCACCGAGTTTGAGCTCAAGGCGGTGGATGCAGACACAGAGGTAGAAGTAATCCCCTCGGTTCTCTGGCTGAATGAGGACTGATCTGTCACGGTGGGATTCTGTATCCCGGGGGTAGGGCAGAGTAGCGAAGTTAGTGCAAGCATCCTTGAGAGGTTAGGAGTCAGAAGACGCTGTGGCCTTCTGGAAAAGAGAAGCTACTATATTTGAGATCGAATTTTTTTAAACCCTTTCTGAACTCCTAGATATATTCACTCTCTCCCCTGATTACCAGGAACAATCCCTTAACATGCTAATTTTTTTTATGTGATTCATAGAAAATTACATAGATGACCTTTTAGCCAGTTTTTAAATTCTTTCTTATTGGAGCGAACAAGGATTTGGGGCACCTATTCATTTTTCTTATCACTTACCTCCTTCATTCAGACTTCTCTGAATGACAGTGAAATATTGCGATTTGCACATTCTCAAAGAAGTAGGCTTTATTCAGTAAAACAGGGCACATAGAGACTAAACTCTTATTCTCATGATGCTTTCAGAGTCTACCATTCTGGCCTGACTTAGCTCTCACAGAGGGCCATCGCCTTGTCCGTTAGTTCTCTCCCCCTTCCCTGTGCCAGCACTCGTTCTTTCACTTATTCTCAAAAATACTGATTACCTGGTACGTGCCAGCCTCTGCTCCAGAGGCTAAGGACAGGGCTGTGAACAAACCCCAGTTCCAACCTTAGGGAGTTTTCAGCCTTTGGTTAGGGGAACAGTCAAGAAGGAACATATAATACCATGTCGGAGATGATGAGGGCTATGAATTAAAAAAGCAAGATAAAGGAGATGGAGATTGGAGGGTGCGTTCTTTTAGACGGATGGTCAGAGAAGTGTCTGAGGAGCTGATATTTGAGCAGAAATAACATGAAATCGAAGCAAGTGATGCAGTTTTCTGAGTTACTCTCGGAGCAAAACCAGGAGCACAAAGGCCCTGTGGTCAAGTGTGCTTGGAACCTTGGAGTCACAACAAAGGGGCGAAGAGGCTGATACCAGGGAGCAAGCAGGAGGAAAGAAGGCAGCCAGAGAGGAACCCTGCAACCAGGTCACAGAGGAGGGCCTCGCTGGCCCAGGTCAGACCTTTGCATTTTATTCCAAGTTGGTGGCAAGTCACTGGGAAGGCTTGAGCATGGTTTTCTACATCTTTAATTTTCCTTCTGTGTCTCACCCTCGAAGCTGCAATTAGAAGTGGGAAATTAGCTTCTGTTTGAGGCATATGGGATTCTATATCTGAGAATTTTGGAAAAGCACGGGGGGAAGTTGGGAAGGAAATGAGTAGTTATAAAAGGTCTAGCTCCTATCACCCTAGTAGAGGTAAAAAATTCAGGTTTTCCCCTATGACCCCTCAAAGACAAATTTAAATGTCTTCGTCTGACCCCAGGAGGCACCAGAATGTAAGTTCAATTGTAATACCCAATAGAGTTTCTCTCCTTAGTTTTATTTTTGATGTGTCCAAAGAAAATGCAATTCTTGCTTCATAAGCGTCTTTAGGTTTGATCACCCTTGGCTGCCTGCTGGCCATCCCTCCCCTCACAGCTCTGGGTGGGGCGCCTGGGTGGCTCAGGCGGTTAAGTCCGACTCTTGGTTTTGGCTCAGGTCACGATCGCGGGAGTTGTGGGATCGAGGCCTACGTTGGGCTCGCCGCTCAGCAGGGAGTCTGCATGAGGATTCTCTCCCTCGGCCCCTCCCCCGCCCGTCAATAAATAAATAAATCTTCCGAATCAAAACAAATCTGGTGTCTTTTAGGAACTTCCCTTCTCCCGTTGCTCTTTCCCTCCCTGACAGGCCGGGTCTGTCACGTTCAGCCTCGTGCAGCCCCCACAGCACGGCACCATCGAGCGGACCACCGACGGGCAGCACTTCCGGCCCGCGTCCACCTTCACCATGGAAGACATCTACCAGAAGCGGGTCAGCTACAGCCACGACGGCAGCGACTCCCTCAGAGACCGGTTCACCTTCACCGTGGCGGACGGGTCAACCCCCTTCTTCATCGTTGAGGAAGCAGGAAAGGAGGTGAGGGGCGCCCACGGTGGAGAGAGAGGCAGAGTGTGCCGGAGGTTGTCGGGACGCAGAACAGGGCATTTCTCAGCCGAGAACAGCATTGTTTTTATTCTGTCTCTACTCGGGCCCGGGCAAGTTGGTTAACTTCTCGAAGCCTCAGCTTTTCATCTGGGAAATGGGCACGATACGAATGACCAGCTTCGGTTACTCTAAGGATCAAAGGGCACAGCAAAGGGTGATAGTGATTGTTCCTGTGACGGTCATTATTTCTCTTTTCCCTTTGGCCCACTGTTGGCTCATTTCATCTTTCTTTCATCTAATTCGAGTAGCTAATCTCAAAGGATTCTAGATTGTCTTTCTGTTTTATGTGTGCCCTCAGCCAGCCAGAGTTTTTCAATATTATGAAGAGTAACCCGGTTAAGAATATGGCTTTCGCCTCTGAAAGACACCGAGTTAAATTCTGGCTCTCTCACTAACTAGCTCAGATGTCTACAAAATGGGGATGATATCTGTCCTTCTGACGTGCATCAAGCACTTGGCCCAGTGCCTTCCACAGGCAACGTAGGGCTCTGGCTGTAATACCATCATATGTCACCACCGCTGTCATCCTTTTAGGACCAGCTGGTGAAACAGGTGAAGGTGTTTTTCCCTTGAGGTCCTGCAGTTTTTGTCAAAGCTTTCCTTCCTAAGAGAATCGCTCCCTTCCAAGGTTCAGGTGTCTGGAAGAAACGTGAAGACGGCCTCTCCACCCCCACCCCTGCCGTTTTCCTCACTCCTTCATTCCTCAGCCGGGTCTGCGGCGGGGTCCTCGCCCTCCTCTGGCAACAACGGCACCTGTGGTGAAAGGTGGGCCCGAGGACCCGCCTGCATCTCGCAGGTCCGTGTCTGGCTCAGAAGCAGTGTGGTTGAGCAACGCGCTCCCGGCCTGCTGTATTTCCGGACACCAGAAGGGTCAGCCCCTCAGTCCTGTGCGGTCCTTTCCTACCCGGAGGCTGACTGGGAATGATTCCTTTCCTGGAAGCAAGGTCCCGCATCCCCTAGCGACAGTCTGTACGAAGGCCATTCTCTGTGGCCCCAGGTGTCCGTGAGAAGGCTCTTGGGATCTCCTGCCGTTCTGGCGTCCACACTGCTTCACCACCTGGCAGGTCATTGGTTTTGCTTTTTCTCTTCTGAACCATGGCTGCTCCTCCCTTCATTTGACTTTCAGAAAAGAAGGGAGATTTCAGGATGAATCAGCAAGAGGGCTTCCTCTCTGGTAAACATAAAAGGTCGGTAGGTCTCCAGAGGGACTGTACTATTTTTGAAATGGAAATTATTTAGGAGGGTTGACGAAGACTGAGAAGCCAGCGTCTCGCTGCCCTGCGTGCTGGCGTGTGCCTTATCCTCCCAGAAACAGAGGTTCTGGGCTCGACTCGCCACATACGTGCCATGCGCGTGTGTACCTGTGTCTGCATGAGAATGGAATTATAGACCAGTTTCTTTTCACTGGTCCCACAAATGCTTTCCTCTGCCCTTCCTCCCCCCCCACCCCAATATGGACAGTTCTCTTGTGGGGAAAAAAAAAGGAAAGAAAATATCCTTCCATGAAATTTCTTCTCACACCTGGCAGAATCCCACCTGGAGATTTTGACATTAGCATGTGAATGATAAGGTCAGTCTACGTCTCCTGAAAATTTCAACAAGATTTATTGAAAGGAAAATACTGTTTGCTGTTTCACCTCAGGGCAATATTGAACCCAACTAAGGAATGCATGAGTGTGTGAAAGTCAACTTTTCTTCTCACATTGTCCCCACTTGATCGATCAGCGTTCTTTGTGCCTCATGCCAAGGGTGATAAGCAAGGGAGACTGGCATGGCTGCCCGTTCTGGGGTGCCAACAGATGTCGGGAGATCCAGCTTTGTCTGCGGTAGGACCTGACATATTTCAGATGTCCATGAATGATGACTTCTCTCTTTTGGCTTCCCCCACAGGTTAAGACAGCGGCACCTCAGCATTTCCAGGTAGACATCCTCCCGGTTGATGATGGCACTCCTAGAATTGTCACCAACCTGGGGCTCCAGTGGCTGGAGTACATGGGTGGCAAGGTAAGGCCTTTCCACCTGCCACACTCACGTGAACCAATGTGGGCTAAGTCCTTACTTGTGACAACATGGAGAGAAGTCCGGTTTGACTCATGTTTATCCCTCCCTAAGGGAGCTGATTTTCCTAAGACTGGCAAGCTCCATGAGTTTGGTTCGGATTGCATATAGTTTGGGCGCCTGGGTGGCTCAGTGGGTTAAGCCGCTGCCTTCGGCTCAGGTCATGATCTCAGGGTCCTGGGATCGAGCCCCTCATTGGGCTCCCTGCTCAGCAGGGATCCTGCTTCCCCCCACCTCTCTCTCTCTCTGCCTGCCTCTCTGCCTACTTGTGATCTCTGTCTGTCAAATAAATAAATAAAGTCTTAAAAAAAAAAAAAGGATTGCATATAGTTTGAGATGTTCTTACAAAATGACCCCCAAAAGACAGAAGCTCAAACAAGGTAGAAGTTTATTTTTTCTCTCACATATGCGGTGGCAGTAAGTGGGCAGTCCCGGGCTCTACGTGACCTTTCAGAGACCCAGATTCCTTCTGTCTTATTATTCTGATGTCCCTGGGTTGTTGCTGTTGAGAGAATAGTCAACATTCCTCAGCTGTTCCTCGAGATTCCCACCCATGGGAAGAAGAGAGCAGAGAAGTGAGGGCCGGGAACTTCGTCTGAAGCAGGTGAGACAGAATTGACACATATCACTTCTGCTCACGTTATTCTGGCAAGACTTTGGTTCTATGGCTCCGTCTGTTGCATCTGAGAGGCTGGGAATAGGATCCCTCGCTGGCTAGGCTAGAAGTTTGTTAACTAGAAGAAGGGGAGGATGGGTTTCGGGGAATATCTGGAATATGCCCAGATGGGAAAGAAGTGGGTATTTTGTAGGTGAGTATCCTCAGAGGACTTCTATTTTGGACATTCCTTTCTGCTCCTCAATCCCAGTTTTGTCATTTTAAGGCAAGCCACGATTCTTACCTGGGGACTGATCAAGCATTAAATCCGCATCCTCACCCAAACACACATACTTTTTCAGCTTGAGAATTGATTTTTCTTTTGTGTGGGCTGTTCCCTCTAGGATGTGGATTTTCCCATCTCCACGGAACTGATCTGTTGTCTGTATGAGCAGCTACTATGCTGTCGCTTTGTACGAACTGGTTGGGGTTTTTTAACTTACTACAGCTTCCTCTCGTCCCTTATTTGGTTTTCTTCCTTATATTCAGAACCATCCCATTCTCTTCTCAACATTCTCCAGTTGGTTTTCAACTTCCCCCTTTTATCCTGCTGCAATGACTCTTACCAAAGTCAGTAATGACCTTTATTTTGCCAAGTCCAAAGGTTGCGCACCTGTCCTTATTTTACTAGACCATTATTTTTTAAATATTTTATTTATTTATTTGACAGAGAGAGAGAACACAAGCAGGCAGAGAGGCAGGCAGAGAGAGAGGAGGAAGCAGGCTCCCTGCTGAGCAGAGAGCCCGATGCGGGGCTCGATCCCAGGACCCTGGGATCATGACCTGAGCCGAAGGCAGAGGCTTTAACCCACTGAGCCACCCAGGTGCCCCTTACTAGATCTATTATTATTTAATACTGTTGTCCTCCCTCTTTTTCTTCCAGACGTTTTTACTCTTACTAAATATTTGTTGAATGAATGAAGGAGTGAGTGAGTGACTTACAATTTAGCCAGTATATTTGGGCAATATCGCGGTATCACATATTTATCTTACTCAATTTCAAGAATTGTAATTGGCTATAACATGGCCACATTCCTTGTATTTTATCATTGTTTCAAAGTTCCAACCTTCCCCAAAGGCCAAACTCAAATCCCACCACCTCAAATCCCTCCTCCGATCCAGATGGAATTAATCTCTCCCACTCCCCAGAAGTGTACAGTACTCTTTTTGTATCTCCTGTTATAGCTCTTGCCACAATTACCCCGCTCACGAGCCTTTTTTTTCCAATAAAGTGTGAACATCTCAAGGACTAGAGGCTGGGACGGTTGCAATCCTTGTGGTCTCTTCCATCCTGACAGAGTTTTCCATGCAGTAAATGCACTCAGTAAATCATTGTTGAACTGAATTAATTCTGAGTCAGAGGGTCTCGGTCTGGCTTTATTCCCACCTCAGGAATTAAATTTAATGGGTTTCTATTCTAGGCAACCAATTTGATCACCAAGAAGGAACTGCTGACCATGGACCCAGACACAGAGGACCAGCATCTCATCTATGAGATAACAGCGGGCCCCAAACATGGCTACGTGGAGAACAAGCTACAGCCCGACAGAGCTGCTGTCACTTTCACACAGGGTGAGGAGAACCGGAGATGGGAGCTGAGAGATGGGAGAAACCACTTCTAACTTTCCCTGCCTCCCAGATGTTTCTCACAACCACTTCTAGCTACTTACCCTCAAATCATTTATTTGCAAACAAATAGATCATTTAGTGTCTAACCATCCAACTTCAGATTTTCACTTCTCCTGATTTCTTTTTCCTAATATTCTCAGTTATGGCAAAAGAAAAACAAAATTGTCTTTACCATGCTTGCTCAGTTCCCAGATTGTTTTAGGTTTTGGTGAGATTTAGTGGAAAGACACATGATGTTGATTGGTTTTCTTCTTTTTTTAATTGAAGCATGGTTGACACAAATGTTCAATTAGTTTCAAGCGTGCAACATGCTTGGTTTTCTTTCAAAACAAAGAACAAAAACAACAACCATACTTTATGAAATATCTGTGATCCTTTGTGGCTTAATTTTGTTCTCGAAGGGTCATGGGTTGTTTCTTAAGTCTTCAGCAAAGAAATTAAAATCAACAGGGGTACATTACTCAACAGAAATATTTTCCTATTTTGAATCACATCAAGTGGACCATTTGGTATTTTAGTAGTCTTTTTTTAAAGATTTTAGTTATTTATTTGTCAGAGAGAGAGAGAATGAAAGGGCATGTACAAGCAGGCAGAAGTGCAGGCAGAGGCAGAGAGAGAACAGGTTCCCCACTGGGCAAGGAGCCCGATGTGGGACTCGATCCCAGGACCCTGGCATCATGACGTGAGCCAGAGGCAGCCGCTTACCCGACTGAGCCACCCAGGCATCCCTGTATTTTACTAGTCTTATAAGCATGTCAGACTCTTCCAGGTTTCTTTTGAGGATGGACCTGACCTTGAGCAGTCATTGCAAAAACTGCCCCTTATAGCTCATGCACCGTAATTCCCTTGTCTCCCTGTTCTCAGTCTTGTGTTCTCTCCTAGAAGAGAAACTTTAACCGGTGCCATGTGTACGCGCTGTTTTAATTCAACCTCAGCTTTTCATAGTAGCACATACCTTCAATGAACTTTATTTAGAAGGAAGTAGGGGTGAGTGTTAGCATGTGCACCCAAAGGATGGAGTCAAGGACTCTTTGCCAGCTCTCAGATTTGCCTCTAGAATTCCAGAGAGGGGACGCCTCGGTGGCTCAGTTGGTTAAGCGGCTGCCTTTGGCTCAGGTCATGATCCCAGCGTCCTGGGATCGAGTCCCACATCGGGCTCCTTGCTCGGCAGGGAGCCTGCTTCTCCCTCTGCCTCTGCCTGCCACTCTGTCTGCCTGTGCTCGCTCGCTCTCTCTCCCTCTCTTTCTGACAAATAAATAAATTTAAAAAAATTCCAGAGAGACTCATTAAGGTACTTTTTTGCCATGATCCTGGGATTCTCATTTTACAATAGCATCACAGTATTTCCTGGATAAAGACAGCTCTTTGTCACACGGAGCTGTGGGATTTTGTTTTACAATCTGGCAGACACATTTATTTATTTTTAAGACTACTATCCTTTTGGTTCCTGGGAAATTAAGTTCTGTCTACAACCTACTAGAAGAGTAAGCTGGGTATGTCACGTGGAATGTACGAGCTGTCTTTCCCTCCCTGGGTTAATTCATACTGTGTTTTCTCACAGAGGATGTGAACTTGGGATTGATCCGTTACGTGTTACACGAGGAGAAGATCCGTGAGATGATGGATAGTTTTCAGTTTCTGGTGAAAGACAGTAAACCCAATGTGGTCAGCAACAATGTCTTCCATGTTCAGTGGTCCCTCATCAGCTTTAAATATACCAGGTACAAGGGTTATTGGTGTGCATTCTTGAGAAGTGAATCGGGCAAGCGGAGGAGATCAGATCGATGTCCATGGGGGTCTGCTCTGATGGTGGCGGGGACAGGAGATAATGATAATAAAAATAATTAATGTCACCAAATGTTTTTTAATACTAAACGTACCAGGCACTTGACATACATCGTCTTGTTTAATACTTGCAATTGTGAAAGGAGTGCTGTTGTTGTCCCCGCAAGAACAAAGCAAGGGAGACGGAGAGAGGTTGACTAATTTACCCGAAGTCACATGGCTAATAAGCAGTAAAACTAAGACTGAAACCCACTGATCTTAACCATTGTGCTGTACTGCATCTCCTACAAGGGTTTTTGCTTCAAGCTTTAGAATGTAATCCAGTAGAACTGATAAACAAGATACACAGTCAGTACTGGCTGAAAGTAATCACTGACCCATAATAACAGCATCTTGGCCTTACCCTCTACATTCTCTCTGTTCTCAGGCTTGTATTCTCCCCTAGCTCCTTCGGTGTTCATAGGATTATATGTCCTTTGGGACAGATTCATAGGCTAATATAGATACTCTCTAAGGTGCCTTTTTAGTCTTTGGGGGAGGGCGGTTTGAGAGGCAGACAGACACCAGTTTTGGCAAAGGTAGGCAAGCACAGTCCTGATTTTATAGGTTACATTATGACTAGGATTATAATTTTGTGGAGCAAATAATTCTTTAGGTCTACATTTCAGAGACTCATTATTCTAAGAAAGCAAGTTCATGATAATTTTGATGAAAATTGGAATGGAGGTGGGGGGTAACATACAAACTTGGTTCCATGTGCCCTCGGCCTGGGCTGTCCACTCTTAGTCACACAGACTTAGAGAATTTAGTGGAATATTTTATTCAGTGTGTGTATGTGTATATAGATACACACACACACACACACACACACACACACGTTTTGCTGTTATTTCCCTCTTGTTTGTATCTCCTTAAAAATTAAATAAATGGACAATCTGATCGCTTTTTCTGGACATCCCTCCAGCGTTTAATGGGCTGAATAGTACAGAGTGTCCCAAAGCTGGCACTGAGGACTAACCTGTCAGAGGCCCTTTGCTGGCAGCCCTCACCGCAACAAGACATAAGCCCCAGCCCAATACTCAACCTCAGTGATGAAAAACAAGGCCTAGCTCAGGCCCCACGCGCTCATGGGCAGTTCGTCTTCTACCTGCCAAAGCAACACAAACTCGTAGCAGCAGCTAAGTTAACCCCATGTCTTAGTCTATTTGAGCTGTTCTAACAGAATGCCACAGCCTAGATGGCTTATAAACAGCAGAAATTTATTCCTCGTAGTCCTGGAGGCTGGGAAGTCCTAGATCAAGGTGCTGACAGATTCGGTGTCTAGTGAGGAACCTCTTCCAGGTTCAGAAGAAGCTGTCGTCTCCTTGTGTCCCCACGTGGTGGAAGGACCAGGGAGCTCCGTGGGACCTCTTGTCTCAGGGCACCAATCCCATTCACGAGGGCTTTACCCTCATGACCTAATCACCTCCCAAATATCAGCACACTGGAGGTAGGATTTCAACATGTGAATCTGGGGGACACGGTTCGTCTATAGCGCCTTGTCACTCCCCAGTGTTGCAAAGCTCTGTGTGTCTAAACGCCTTTGTTCCCACGCCCCATTCTTATTTTCTTGTCCCTGCCACCACCCTGACTCCCTTGCACACTTCCAGTCCAGTCGGTTCCCACCTGAGAGAAGTCATCAGCTGCCTTCCTAGCAGCTTTCTTTCCTAAGAACCCACTGTTCTAGTGGCTCTACCACACTAGGGAGAGATCATCATTCCTCTGTGCTTTGAAACGCAAAGTGCATAGCTCCTCGCGCTGCCCGTCTTCTGGGATCTCTTTCAACTCGCTCTGAAAATGGGGCTGCTTCTTCGAGAAGCCAAACGTCCTGTTCTCTGAGGTGCCTGACACCGCAATCAACCCGAAGAGACAGGGGTTCCATGAGTGGATTCTTCGCAGCCCCAGCTCAGGATTTCCGAGACCGCCTTTTTGTGTGTTTCTAGCTACAATGTGAGTGAGACAGCGGGGTCCGTCAGCGTCACAGTGCAGAGGAGTGGGAACCTGAACCAGTACGCCATCGTCCTGTGTCGCACGGAGCAGGGCACCGCCAGCTCCAGCTCCAGGGTCGGCGCCCAGCGCGGACAGCAGGACTACGTGGAGTACGCCGGCCAGGTGGGTGGGCAAGGGGGGCTCTGACTGCTGCCACCAGCACGCGCCAGCCACGGCTGCCCTGTGCTGGTTGCAAGTGTGGCACCCTCCCCTCGGTTCTACCCCGCCTCCCTCTCCGTTGGCGCCCTTCCTCAAGTGACTTTCCTGCCCTCCCTTCCCACAGGGCGTGGGTCTTCCCAGTCCGTCTACTCTTCGGGGAAGTTTTACCTGCAGAAGTGGGGTTGTCTAGCTTCTCAGTCTTTACGTGTTGCTTCATGACCAACATGGTCTCCGAGACGTGGTGTTCGACCTGGGGCCTTTAGGATCCAAGGCCTTTCTCTCCCCTTGTCTTCTCTAACTGAAGGGAGGGAGGAGAGAGTGTGGGGTGGTCGGGAGGCTCTCGGGACAGGCTGGGTGAGAGATGATGGGCGTGCGATGTCAGTTGTGAAGTGAAGCTGGAGACGAGTGGTGGATTGAGCAGGTGAGTGGGAACTCATAGGACTTCCCAGCAGATTAGAGAGTGGGCAGAAGCGGGATGGCTGCTGACGCCCCTTGCCGGGAGGGGGGCGCCATCCCAGGAGCCGGTTTGGAGAGGGGCTGGGCTGGACTGTGCTTGGGACAGGCCAAGCGTGAGGTGCCTGAGACATGAGGGGACGGCTGTGCTGAGGTCCCCGTGAGAGCGGCTGGGGTGGAGGTGCCTAGACAGGTCTCCACCAGAGCGGTGGGACCCAGCACGGGGAAGGGGCCAGAGCAGAAAGAGAGAAGAGAGTGAGCCCAGGATAAAGGAAGACAACTTACACAATAAACTCTTCCATGGCACGATACCCTATGTTTGTCATCTTTGGCACATGGGACAATGCCGGCACTTACTAGGTATTTCTTCAGTGTTTTTGCAAAGTGATTTCACTCTTCTTGTGACAGCATAAATCTCTGTGAAGGGGAGCAGACTCTCTCTTTGAGGCATTTCAGCTGGTCTGAGGTCAAATTTAAATGAGGAATTAGGTCTTTTAGCAAAGTAATGAGAAAGAGCTCGTACTGGTGTTTGTTCAGGAAAGACAAAAGGCGGTGGGTTCTATAACTACATAGAAATCTAGGGGTATTTCATTTAGCTGGGAGTGTTTTCAAATGGGGAGCTTAGTAAAACTTAATTTGACTAGTTGATTAGATATGGAATAGTAATTTTCTGCTGATGGAAATTATGTATTTTTTAGATTTGTGTGTCCCTAGAGGTTTATGACTATTTTACACATTGTAGCTCTCTCAGTTTATACAAAGTGCAGTCCAGGCCTATTTCCTACCCTTTTACTTTTGCGGAAATCCATAACCCTGGTTCCTTTTCAAGGTTTTGTCTTTATCTTGCATGGTAAAACCAGAATAAATCCCTGCAAGTTCACAATTGTGTGAATATAAAATAAGTTCTCTGTTTTGTAACGAGCTAAATTCATTTACATTATAGATCTACCCCATCTTAATAGCAAGGGATTTAGTTAAATATAAAGTTAAAATTTAGTTTGGCTTGTTCGTAATGTAACTTTCTGTGGCTTCGAACTCCATTATTCAGTACACTGAGATTCCGTGTCAGTTTTGGTTGTGTAAGCAGTGTGTGGATGGTAATAAGGATAACATTTCAGATTTGTTCAATGCTTTAAAATATACTTCTCACTTTTGTTATACATTGTGTCTTATACTCCTCCCAGTAAATATATGACGTAAGTATGTGAAATTGTTATTTAGCTGATGAGGAATCTGACATTTGTAGAGATTCATAGACTAACCCAGCTTAAGGCCAGAATTTCACACTCCACATTCAAAGATCTTTCCAGGTAAACTTGCCACAAATAGAAGGGGACCTGAGCAATCAAATGAATCTTGCTATCCCAAATGAATTAACAAAACAAGATATAAATAGTTACCAACATGTTCTTCTACAGTCACCAAAAAGTAAGAGTTGCCGTCGTCCCCCGGTCCCTATGCGGTAAATCAGCTCCAACGTGTAGATGGATAGGAAAAAGTAGCCATGAGTTCCAGGTGATACAGCAGGAAGCTAAGGTGGAAGGACCAGCTATTTCGTTCAATGTTCTGCATTAGCCTTGAGTCCTCTGTCTTCCGATGATGCTCTCGGGGCGGGGGGGTGAGCAGGGGAATCTGAGGCACCGTAGAACTCCTTGTTATTTGCTTTGTGACAGGTGCAGTTTGATGAGCGAGAGGACACCAAGTCCTGCACCATTGTCATCAATGATGATGACGTGTTTGAGAACGTGGAGAGTTTCACCGTGGAGCTCAGCATGCCAGCATATGCCCTATTAGGGGAGTTCACCCAGGCGAAGGTCATTATCAATGACACTGAGGACGAGCCCACGTTAGAGTTTGATAAGAAGACCTACCGGGTCAACGAGAGCGCTGGTTTTCTATTTGCACCTATTGAAAGAAAAGGTCTGTTGATGCCAAAGGTGACAAGGAGCTCTAACAGTAGCTAGCATGTTTCGAGTTCATTCTATGTGCCAAGTGCTCATGTATCACATTAACTTCTGTGTGTAAGTGCTTTACATGCATTAGCTTATTTAAATTCCCGAACAACCCTACTAACGATCCTACCTCTAGTGAGTACTATCAGAAGGCTTCTCTTCTTAGTTCAAGTTGTTAGTGCTCCCATTTATTCTTTAATGGGACTAGAAGACTGGTTATATTTGGCCTTGCAAATTATTCATGAGCTTAGGATTCTTAATCAATCACCCAATCTATCAAATATTTAGTAGCCTTGGTCAAGGAGGGAAGTTTGTAAGAATGAGAACTGGCTTCTCATCTTAGCTTTGGAAGACAGAAATATATTTAAAGGTTTTCCTACGTGAGCGTCATGTACAGAGCTCAGATGAGAAATAAGCCATGTGTGAGGAGTAAAGGGCAATGCTTGAGGGATTGAAAGCAAAGCAAAGATCATGTGCTTTTGTGATTGTGCAATACTGAAACCTTAAAACTCATGGATGTTAAATCCCCATTCAAAGCCCAAACATGACTATAAGTGATGATGTCAGGTTTTCTATGGAATCTGCTGACTGGGTATTAGTGTAACAAACACCATTGGTAGCATAAAACCTTGCTGATGCCCCTTGGAAAACAAGCAAGCCCCATTGATTGCTCTGGGCCAGCAAGCCAGGACCAGAACAGCCTGTCTTCTAGGGACGTGGCAGCACTAATAAGTAAAGTCATTTGTACAGAGAGGCAGGTTTTATTTTGTTTTGTTTTTCTTTTTTTAAATAAGCTGATTTCTCCCTGGGAATGAAAGTGCAGAAGTTTATTCAGAAAGGCAGTGAACTGTGCTCAGAGCACTACCTTCGGGACACAATTACTTTGCTACTTAAAGTACCAAATATGTCTCTTATCTTTCTCCCCACTGTGGTCTTAGATGGTGAGCAATGAGTCTTGTGAATTAACAGAGCACAGAATTCACAGAATAGGAAATCCATTTTAAATTGTTTGGTGAAGTGTCTGGGGTATGTTAAATCCTCATGTGGTTTATCCCACAGGCTTAAGGAGCTGCAGTGCAGGAAGGGTTCATGTCAGAGTTGGAACAGAAGCAGTGATAGAATGTGTCAGAGGGAAGCAAGCTTACCGATTTATCAGAGATTTCGAAATTTGTGAAGCACTCACTCAGACGCTCTCGTTTTCTCACCATCTGTATTTCAGGGGACTCAAGCAGCATCGTTTCAGCAGTTTGCTACACGGTCTCGAAGTCAGCTATGGGAAGTAGCCTCTATGCTCTAGAATCGGGCTCTGATTTTAAATCTAGAGGGATGTCTCCTGACAGCCGTGTGATATTCGGGCCTGGTGTCACCATGTCCACCTGTGATGTCATGCTCATCGATGACAGCGAGTATGAAGAAGAAGAGGAGTTCGAGATCGTCCTGGCAGATGCTTCCAACAATGCTCGCATTGGACGGGTGGCGTCGGCCAAGGTGCTCATTAGTGGTCCCAACGACGCCGCCACCGTGTCCCTGGGCAACACGGCTTTCACCGTCAGCGAGGGTGCAGGTAATAGAGAGCATCTCTGGGACTCCATCACCCATATCCTGACCCGTTCTTGGACAATTTCCTTGTAGTTTTCAGAATGCTCTTAAGACATTTGAGAATGCCATTCCTCAGTGACACTGTCGTCGGCCCGAGACCTATAATAATAGGCACTAAGACCAAGAATGGAAGGCAGTGAAAATTAGGGGATTCCATTCACTTTTCTTGCTCTGGCTCCTGACGGCAGGGAGGGATCTGGCTCAGAGACTCATTGCTGGATCTCTGTGGTCTGGAGGGAGGGCATGATGCTAAGGCTGTTGGCCTCTGAAATCAAAAGTTGTGATCTGTTGAGGACGGAGATAAGTTATTTAGCATGCTGCCAGCTGCAGCACAAATAAGTTCCGCAGTTTCAGAGTCCTGACCAATGAAGCTTTCGCCTTCGTATAACACCCCAAAGCGGTCCGTGGGCAGATTTCATCCACCCAGGCTCCTCCCCTCTTTTGGCTCCACGAAGGTCTCAAAGTCGTCTGCGCGCCGCTCGCAGACGTGCTCCCAGCAGGAGCCGCAGCTGTGCTGAGCGCCCATGGACCTGAGCCACCTGGTCAAGGCCGTTCGCCTGTCTGAAGGTGACTGAGGGAGCGTGGGAACTCGTATTTCCGAGCACTTACGGAACGCCGGGCGCCGGGCCATCTGCGTTCTTGTCTAATGTTCTGTAGAAAAGAGAACGTTCCACAGAAGAGCAAATGGAGGCTCAGAAAGGTGAAGTAAAGCATCAAAGATCAGTGGCTAACAGGGCAGAGCTGGGGTTAGAACCCTGCCCTCTCCTATACCGTTTCCTCTCCTCCACACTGAGTGCTCAGCCATGACTACTGTCCACTCGCAACTTATTGACTAAAAAAGTATGATCAATGGGACTTTCATGTAGCTTTTCTCTGACCTTGCTTGTGAACATCGCTAAAAACCTACACGTGTATCATTAGGACACGACAAAGTGTGATGTTACAGTGGACCAGAAGATGAGCTTCATTCCTAAGATAAGCAGTAGCACATATGGTTTAAGTAACGACGTGTGTAGCACTCAAATAAAATGGGGAAATCAACCCAGTTAGGAACATTTAATTAGAAACATTCAGCTTCAGGCCCCATAGAGGCCCCTAGCTGGTTCTTTCTTAATTGACTATTTTCTAGCTCATCCCTGAGGCCCTAGTCTCTAAGTTTCTTCTCCCAAAATAGGCTTGAGATGTTTTTCGATGGGCCCTCTCCAGTTTGTTTTTCTCCTGTGAACAGTGTCTTTCCTGAAACCACAAAACCACTCTCCCCTAAGGGCTGTCTCTCCAGTACCACCTCCGTGAGGCCTCCAGATCTGCTCTTGATCTTAGTGTCGGTAAGACGGTGGTGGTGATACCTCCCGGCCTTCCTCACAGGGAACACAGGAGCACCACTGAAGTTGGCTTAGGCAGGCTCCCAGTGTAAAGCTCTACCGCTGTGAGGGAGAACACTGTTCTGAAAACCCACTGGCTTCTGGCCCAAGCCTGACCATTGACATCTCTATGGATCTCCATTTAGGTACAGTGAAGATTCCAGTTATCCGTCATGGGACTGATCTTTCTACGTTCACTTCTGTCTGGTGTGCAACACGGCCCTCAGACCCAGTGTCTGCCACTCCGGGAGTTGACTACGTCCCCAGCTCTAGGAAGGTGGAATTTGGGCCAGGTGTCACTGAGCAGGTGAGCACAGAGCAGCCAAAGGCCAGATGGGCCTGTTAATGTTGTCTCTGTTCTGCTCCCCAAACTCCATGAAGGACTCTAAACCATCCTTGCCTTACTACTGTGCGAACAAGAGAATAAAGCCAGAAGGGTCTTCTGCAGACTCTCCAAGTGACATTGTCAGCATCTAATATCTATCACCACACATTGAGGATAGGAACTAAACTCTGTTGATGTAAACATCTAGAGACAAAACACCTAAGGGTTTGTAATAAAGAGATTATCATTTTGTGGATTAAAAAGACTTACTGTAAGACCACCAGAGAAAGCAAGTTATCATCTCTGTCCTGCTCTCCCGAAGGCAAGTGGGTGCTGTGTGTCAGACCTTCTGTAAGGTTTACTTTGATTTTTCTTCTTCTTATATCTATATTTGTATTATTTTTTAAATCGAGATGTAATTGACATATATTAATTTCAGGTATATAACATAATGATGCAGTGTATTGCAAAATGATCACCACCCTAGGTCTAATTAACATCTTGGTTTTTCTTCTAGTATTGCACCTTGAGTATCTTAGATGACACTCAGTATCCAGTAATTGAAGGGCTGGAGACGTTTGTGGTTTTTCTCAGCTCAGCACAAGGGGCCGAACTGACCAAACCCTTCCAGGCTGTCATTGCAATTAATGACACATTCCAGGATGGTAAGATATTGGAGATGCCAGCTCATGGCTCTGACTATATTTCTATTTCTTCCTTGCCTTCCAAGTATGTGACATTGGAACTCATTCACATTTTCTTCAAGAAATTGTGTGTGTGTGTGTGTGTACTACGTGTATGTGTGCACGTGCACACGTGTTATGTACCTACTGTCAGATAAAAATATGGGGGAGAAATAAGCATTCATGTTCCTGGTGCTGTGCCGGGCATAAAAAGATACATATTTGGGCCCTGTCCTCAAGAAGCTCACTGTTTAGTGGAGGAGATCAGACCATTAAGCAGAAAAATTAGAATATATTATGATAAATGACCTAATAGTGCTATAAATCCAGTGCTAGGGGAGCAGAAGGGATTGAACAGCAGCTATGTGTGGGAGAATCACAGATTTCACAAAGGACGTGATATTTAAACAGGTTTTGGGGTGTGATAGGAGTTCATCTAATGGATAGGAAAATAAGTTTTGTCAGATGGAGAGATATAATATATACGAAGTACAGAATTTTGAGAGATGCATCTCTGGAAAAGAGTGAGATGCTTACTTTTGCTTTAAGCCTGGCAGGAGGTGAATAGAAGCAAATAGGTTGGGACTCCTACCTGCCTCCCCATTTCATTTCCAGTTCTAAAAGGTCTCATGTTGCAGCCTAAGGGACTTGTAAGCGGAGAAGAACAGCAGATGCTTCCAAGCGGAGCGGAGGTGCGGTCTTTGTTGGAGGGCACTGACACGGGCAGTCCTGTGGGTGGTGTACGGGAGAGGATAGACGGCAAGTATATGAAGAAAATACCAGTCGCCACTGAGGATGTAGCAGGAAGATGGCCAGAAAAGGATAGAGGCTTCTTGGGAAGAGATGATGAAATCTAGAGTTGTGAGGTTCTAGAGTTGGGTAAGAAGATCAGGTCAAAACTCCTTCCCTACAGCAGGAGGACCCTCGTTAACATCCCCACTGGTCGAGGATAGAGCCCCTAATTAAACAGTTTCGGTGGCTGAAAAGTCACCATAAAAGGAACAGGCAAGGGGGCGCCTGGGTGGCTCAGTGGGTTAAAGCCTCTGCCTTCAGCTCAGGTCATGATCTCAGGGTCCTGGGATCGAGTCCCATGTCGGGCTCTCTGCTCAGCGGGGAGCCTGCTTCCCCCTCTCTCTGCCTGCCTCTCTGCCTACTTGTGCTCTCTGCCTGTCAAATAAATAAATAAAATCTTAAAAAAAAAAAAAAGAAGAAGAGGCAGCCCAGCAGGGTGATCCTTAATGCTTTCATTTATTTTTAAGTAATTTGTCTATTTATACAGTCTTTAAAATGACCCAAAAAAAGGTATGGGATGAAAATTAAGTCTCCCTTCCATCCCTATGTCCCAACCCTCTGGTTGTTCTCCTAGAGACAACCATTTTCACCAGTTTATTGTTGTTGTTGTTGTTGTGTGGATCCTTCAAGAGAAATGTGTGTATCATGCCCTTGAAAACAGAGAATTCACATCTAGGCATATGCATGCATAAACATTTATAATGCAAATATCCAAAATGATAGTTTAGACGTAGGTTTATTGGGACCTAACTTCCATAAGTTAAAATTCACCCTCTTTAGTGGACAGTTCTATGGGTTTTGACAGATGCCTACAGTGGCATGCCCACTACCACAATCAAAATGTGGACCGGTTTCAGCACCCTGCACAGTCCTCCCACGCCCCTCGGCGGTCGGCCTCTTCCCCATCTCCAGCCCTGGCAACCGCTGCTGGGTTTTTGCCCATACAGTTTTGCCATTTCAAGAAACTCCTATCGTCGGAATCCTGTAATACAGCAACTTGTGTCCAGCTTCTTTCATTGGAAGATTGCACTTGAGACCCGTCCGTTTTGTTACATATACGAGAAGTTCATTTCCTTCACCGTGGAACCGTGGAACCGTTTCCCATCATATAGGTGCCCTACAGT
Source organism: Mellivora capensis (assembly GCA_004024625.1). Lineage (NCBI taxonomy): Eukaryota > Metazoa > Chordata > Mammalia > Carnivora > Mustelidae > Mellivora > Mellivora capensis. The sequence continues at coordinate 43,905 of PISX010003923.1, forward strand.
TTGTTCATCCATTCACCCAGGGAATGACATTTCGGTTGTTTCCAGATTTTGGCTGTTAGGACTAGAGTGATCATAAATATTTGCATATAGATTTTTGTACGAATATAGGTTTTTATTTCTCTGGGGTAAATACTTAGGAGTGGGGTGGCTGCATTGTATGATGAGTATTTGTTTCACATTACAAGAAATTGCCAGCCTGTTGTTGTCCAAAGTGGTTGTAGCTACTCTGCGTTATCACCAGCAGTGTAGGGGAACTCTAGCTGCCTCTCCTCCGCACCAACATTTGGTGTTTTCAGCTTTCTCTGGGCTTCTGTTGTTGTTGTTATCCTAGTAGATGTATAGTGATGTCTTGTGTTGGGAGAGTCATTTCTCTAGTGACTAATGACATTGAGATCTTTTCAGGTGCTTACTTGCCATCTATGTATCTTCTCTGGCGAAGTATTATTTAAATATTTCCCCCATTTTTTATTGAGTTGTTTTGCCCCTCTGTTACTGCACTGTCATAAAATCTGGACAAATATTTGTGTTTGGCAAATATTTTCTCCTAATCCGTAGCTTGTTTGTTATTCTTTTAATAATGTCTTTCAAAGGGCAGTAGTTTTTCATTTTGAAATAGTGCCATTTATCAATAATTCTATTATGGATTGTACTTTTAATGTTGTCTCTAAGAAATCTTTCCCTGACCCAGGCTTATAAAGATTTTTTTTTCCTGTGTTTCCTTCTAGACGTTTTAGTTTTAACTTTTACATTTAGGTTTGTGATTCATAAAATGGTAACTTTTTAACTGTGAACAACATTATAACAATTAAATTACTTTATATCATATGTTACTTCAGAGATTACAGAGTGATATCCTAGACATTATCTCACTTGCAATCTCATGGTTTTATACCTGTTTCTATTCTGTAGATAAGGAGACTAGAATCAGGGGAGTAAACACCGGAAGTCATTCAGGGAGGGACCAGCATGCGTCCTAAGGCTTGGGCTTGTCCATACTCTTTGTGTGGCATCTACCACGTACCTGGAACATAGTAGATTTCATTACATGTTTATTTCTTTTCTTCCTGACACATTGGTAATTTTTTACACTTGCCAGTGGGACTCCAGTCATGCACACAAAACGCACTGCCCCAGATTAACAGGAAATATTCCACTGGGATTTCTCTCCACCTTTTATTGATGAACACTAGTGTTGCAAACTTTTGCGCTACTGGGTATTTACCCCAAAGATACAGATGTGGTGAAAAGAAGGGCCATCTGTACCCCAATGTTTATAGCAGCAATGGCCACGGTCACCAAACTGTGGAAAGAACCAAGATGCCCTTCAACAGATGAATGGATAAGGAAGTGTGGTCCATATACACTATGGAGTATTATGCCTCCATCAGAAAGGATGGATACCCAACTTTTGTAGCTACATGGACGGGACTGGAAGAGATTATGCTGAGTAAAATAAGTCAAGCAGAGAGAGTCAATTATCATACGGTTTCACTTATTTGCGGAGCATAACAAGTAACACGGAGGACATGGGGAGATGGAGAGGAGAAGGGAGTTGAGGGAAATGGGAAGGGGAGGTGAACCATGAGAGACTATGGACTCTGAAAAACAACCTGAGGGTTTTGAAGGGGCAGGGGGTGGGAGGTTGGGGGAGCCAAGTGGTGGGTATTATGGAGGGCACACATTGCATGGAGCACTGGGTGTGGTGCAAAAACTATGAATTCTGTTACGCTGAAAAGAAATTTTTAAAAAATAAAGGCTAACTCTCTTACAAAAAATTTTTAAAAAAGAAAATGAATATGTTAAAATATTTCTCATCTTTCAGTAAGGCTACAACAAACTATATTCAGTCAAGAATTTATCCCAGAGAAAGAAATCCCCAAACCAGTTTCAGGAGCCCATGGTAGTATTTCATTGGCTGTGTCTCTTGGTTATCTTCTTCTTAGTAATCACTAACTCTTGTTGAGTTTCGTCCGTGTGCACATTGCAAGGTGGAAAGATCTTACCTTCTCTCTAATCTTTACAAGCTCTTCAGCTAGTGAAACAGGTTGAATAATTTGTCCAAGGTCACACAGAGAGGAGGCCATGGGACCAGATTTAAACCCTAGGTCTGTCTGTCTGCATTCAGTCTTCTAGTTTTATACTCTTCACCTTGCACTTGCAGGTGCTTGATGTCCCTCAGCATCCTTATAAAATCAACCTTCAGCCTTCCAAAGTGACCTTATGCCTTTCATATTTTTCACAGGGTGATCGCAGGCCCTTAAATCATCCGAGTAATTCATCTCAGAACCTTTTCCTATTTGCATTTTCCTCTTCTGCTCTGGTACCTGGAGTTAGACTTTGGTGTGGACCTGAAGAATGCTGAGCAAGGCAGGAAAGGCCTCGTAGCCACGATCTCAGCACACCCCTGCGTGTTCACTGCACCCTACCTGCTCTAACTTGAGAGAACCGGAGGCAGGATCTCTCCTAAATCTCCAGCCTAACCATTGCCCATAGAGAGGCCCTCAAATCCCCGGGGGTAGCATTTGCACTTACTTTGCCAGTTACTGAGAAGGTTAGTGGATAACAACAGCATGTCGTGAACATTTTCTGTGCCTAAGACTGGCGCCCAGCGCTGTGCAGGAAAGCAGAGTCCCGCAATCTATTTCAGGACCCAGGACTGACACAAGCCAGGAGATAAGTGCAATCTGGGCTGTGTGTGACGAGGGCGCCGAGAGTGCCGATGGTGAGCGTGTGATATCTAGCAGAAGCCTGTGCACCCCCACTTCATGGGCATTTCCCCATCGGTGTGGAAGGAGAGGAGCTCCGCAGTCAGGCAGAACCGAGAGCCGTGCTCTTACTTTCAGAGGGGATTGTAGTTGGGGTATTGAGAGGAAGACATGAAATGACATGGGTCAAGTCCTTCACGCACGGCCCGACTTGCGGTGGACCTTTCCTTTGTATGCCATAAAGCCCCATGCACAAATCTGTTACTAAATATTGTCTTTCCGTTGTCTCTTGCCTCATTCTTCTCCCACCAGACTAGGGGCCCCGTGAGGAAGGGACTGTTCCCTGCGCTGCAGGCATAATGAGACGTGTTCACCCACTTCCCTTACTTCTCACTCTCTTTTCCTTTTTTTCCAAATAGGGAAAGGAGTGAGGTTTACTATCTCATTAAAGCGGGGGTGGGGGGGGGAGGGAGTCTTTTATAGCTCAAGAAGAATTTGGGGTGGATTAATGCAGGACAAAACCCAAACATTACCACTTTCACTTTTAACTCTCATCTGACTTGATGCCTGTCGGGCCAGCAAGAAAAATCAACCCAAAGCTTTAGATAAGGATTTCATGAGCAGAAAGCATCCTTGCTTGTTGTTTTTACCTGCCAACAAGGTTCCTTCTTGTCCTTCTATGCTAGGTCATGTCATTGCTACCCACCTTTTAACAGTACAAATTGTTTAACTGGGTGACAGAGCCCTAAGGGATAAATGTTCGGGGCCTGATGTCAAAGTTAATCATCCCCTAGGTGTGGTGTTCTTTTAAGAAGTATCTGCTGGGTTTTTCTTTGGTAAGAAGTGATAACTGTTCGGTTTAGCTTCGATAAAGAGTTTGCTCTGTTTTTTCTAATACCTACAGTCCTGGGCAGTGGGCAGATTGGAGGCAAACAGAACTTTTTACATATTGACTCGACGAGCGCTTGGCTTTTGGTTCCTTCCTTTCAGGATTGGCAGGGAATGCACAAGACGTGGCAGGGAAATGGGAGGGGACAGCTTCAGGGTCTGTTTCTGCCATAGGAGACTTTGACATGTGACTGGAGGGACTCCCTCTTTGTATTGCTCGTTAAGAAATAAATAACCAGCAGGGTGCTTGGATGGCACAGTCTGCTGAATGTCCGCCTCTTGGTTTTGGCTCAGGTCCTGATCTCGGGATCGTGGGATCGAGCCCCACATCAGGATCTGTGTTCAGCAGGGTGTCCGTTGAGTCTCTCTCTGCCTCTCCCCCAACCCACTGCCTGCGCTCACTCATGCTCGCTCTCTCTCACTGTCTCTCTCTCTCTCTCTCTCTCATATATATATATATGAAAGAACAAACCAGCAATTGACAAGATGTTAGTCTCAGAAGAGGACATGTCAATGTAGAGCATCACGGTAGGCACTGTAGGAAATAAGGAGAAAAAAGTGGTTCTTCATATTGAGAATCCTGGAGTTGGGGACATTACAAACCATAATATAATTCCTACCAAATATGAGTGCTTGTGATGTACCAGATACTGTGTTGAGCACCGTGCGTACATTATTTCATTAAATTCACTCCTTCCAACCCCTCTAGGAGTTGGATAGTAATATTTCCAATTTATAAATAAAAAACCCCAGGACTCAGAAAATCTAAGTAACCTACCCTATATCGTACAGCTAGTAAGTAGCAGGACTGGGATGGAAATACAGGCCTACCAATTGCAAAGCCCGTGTTCTTAACCACAGGTTGGCCTTTCCTAAAGTCAAATGAGACCAATGTGAACTATAAAAGAAAAGGCGATTTTTATCCCACTGACCAAATTCAGCATGTGGATGTCTTTTGTTTGGTCCCTGTGGAACTTCTTTTTACTGTTTTAACTGGTTGCTTTTTAAAATTTTAGTGGATATGACATAAAAATCCAGATTTCTGGCTTCATTTGAAAACAAGATAACCTACCAACCAAAGACTGGAGCTGAGGGGCGACCCTCTCTAAAAAAGCCTGTGCTTTCCGCCTTCCTGGTACCCCCACTTTTCCCTGTCATCTCCCTGGCCCCAGGACCAATGTGAGTGCCCAATTATCATCAGGCTTACACTGCTCTTTTCCTTTTTGTAGCCTTAGCAGGAAAGTAAATATGTGTGTGTGTGTGTGTGTGTGTGTGTGTGTGTATTCAAGTATGAACCAACATTTTCCTTATACCTGGCCCATTTCTTTGCTTGCGTTACTTATCTGTGTTTGAGATGGGGACCTCACCCTGATGCAGGGAGAAACAGGTGCAAAATGGAGTTATTGTTTCATTAGAAGCACGCTCAACAATGGAAGCAGATCCCTGGTCTTGAGAGCAACCAGGCCTTGGAATCTGCTTGCCATCTCTGACTCACCAGCCTGGGCGGACGGCCCTTAGTAGACCTGTCCTGCCAAGTGGCTAGTGAGGGCTGCGGCCGCCATGCCTCTGTCTCTCACTAACAATGCCTCCATCTTTCCTTCGGCTCCCTCAGTGCCCAGCATGCAGTTTGCCAAGGATCTGCTCCTAGTGAAGGAGAAGGAGGGTGTCCTGCATGTGCCCATCATTCGGAGCGGAGACCTGAGCTATGAGTCGTCAGTGAGGTGCTATACCCAGGGCCATTCAGCTCAGGTCATGGAGGACTTTGAGGAGAGAAGAAATGCGGACTCTTCACGGATTACGTTTCTGAAGGGGGAGAAAGTAAGTAGATTCGTGATGGCTGAAAAATCAGATTCTCTTTTTCCTTGATGCCTTTACTTACCCATAACGAAGTCATTAAGACAAATTCTGAACATCCTAGGAATTCTTTTACTGGTTGATACTATTTGTAATACTATCATCTGTCCCACGTGGCTGTCTTCTTGGTCTCCTACTTACAACCCAATGCGTATATCATTGGTTGAGCCAGGAATTTAGATGACACGTAACATTTCTGGAATTTAGCAGAACCAAATGAATGAGGCTTCTCTTAATTTGCAGCTACATTAGAGACGAACGCACTCCACCAGTGTGACCCAGAGGAGGCCGAGACAATTCTCTGGAGCCTGGGCTCCTGTCCCAGGGCAGCGTAGACTCTAATATAGAAGCCGCAGGACAGGAGCAAACAGGCAGGCACTGAGCAGACCCAAGGCAGGAAAGTGCTCTCTTCGTAGCAGTTACAGAAAAGTGGGCGTATGGGCACGAGAACGCCTGAGAAGTTCCAGGCAGTAAACATGACCACATTAGAACCAAAGCCTGCAACCTCAGTGTATGTCCTAAGTGTAGATATATTGAATGAGCATCGTATTTCTGCATTTTTGGATTTCAGTTTGAGATCATTGAGTCACCTTTACCTTCTTCATTTTAGACACACAGTCCCCTCAGTCATTTCAAGGCCCTTCTCTGACTTTGCTTTTTTTACGTCTGTTCCCCAGCCACACTTCTTCCCCACTTCAGAGCTCGTCAATCTGTTGTGTTTATGTATATGTCTTAATTTGCGTTTGTTCATTAAAAATGCTGGTTGTCTTGTATGCAGATTTTAATTTATAAATTAAACAGTTTTCTTTTTCAAACTTTTACTCTGTTTACTCAGTAAGGAGTTTTAGTATCTGTCCACGTCATTTATGTGTACATCTCATCTGTTGCTGAGATAGCGCGTAACATTTCACGATGGGCACTTAGAACATTTCAACCATCCACCCTTAGCAGTAGACAACGAGGAACCTCAGAGACATGGCCCAGTCATCTCCTAACATTCTGCCACCACCGAGGATGCTGGAGGGCACGTCCTCCTTCATGTCCTCTTGCAGACCTGAGTGGGAGTGTCTTCGGATGTACACTCGGCAGCAAATGTGCTGGACCGAAGGCCACGTATGGGCTTAATTTGAAAAAATAGTGTCCGAACACTTTCCAGAAAGTTGCTAGCAGTGGCCTGAAGGTTGTTATAATCCTGTATCCTCTCCAACACAGTACTCATCTCTTGAATTTTTGCTGATCTGATATGTATAAAGTTAAATCTCATTTTAATTTGCATCTCTCTAATTACTACCAGTGTATATGCTTGTTAGCTAACTGGGTTTCCTCTTAGGTAAATTAGTCATTTTTATCCTTTATTCCTTATTATTGTATTGCTATCTTTTTCTTGCTGATTTGCAGTCTTTCTTGTATATTCTAAATATTAATTCCTTGCCGGTTGTAGACATTTTAGATATTTTAAACGTATTTTTGCATCCTGTCACTTATCTATAACCTTTAATCACAGTGTTCTTAGTTGAACAGAGTTTCAGTTCAACTGAACTCAGTTCTGGTAGAGTCAAACGTATCAGGTGTTTGCCCTATGATTAGTTCTTCTGAAGTTTAGCATTAGAAGTTCTTAGCCAGCCCAGGTCACACAGAATCTTCCTCTGTTCATCTTTACTACCAAAAAAAAAAGTGATAGCTGCCTTCTCTTAGGCTCTTGGTCTTTTATGCATTCATGACTCATAGAAACCCTGTCTCAGTTATGTATTTTATGAGAATTTTACTGGTGGCAGGTTGAAACGTGTGTTTAAAAACATACACAAATGCAACAGATACAATCTTCAGCTTTGAGTCTACATGTCTGTATTTGTCTTACGTTCAAAAGAGGATTCTCTGCTTATCCAAGAGACATTTTTCAATTAAATAAAATTACAAAGAAAATATGGTCTAACCATCCATATGTTACCCACATGACAACCTCCCATTCTCCACAAGCACGCTTTGGAATCTTCATTTTCTCTGGTGTGCTAAGCACTTTGTCTTTGAAATGTGTCATTCACTAGAGTGTCGTTTTTTAAAAGGTATCCTGAGGAGTCACTACTAAGTTCATGTCTTCTATCAGGAAAAAAAAAGGGGGGGACATTCTTCAGGGGCTTAAAACCTGGTTAGCAAGCTACCTATAAACATTCACAGGAATGCTCTCCTTCCATTTAGTGCGCCTTCGGAAGAATGAGAGTGGAACTTCTCTTACCCGCAGATCCTTTGCAACACAGTGGCAGAGTGGATTTTAAGTGGTTCAACTAAAAATAATCCCACTTCACATCACGTGACTCTACCGTTGAGGTCACCATGTCCTCTAAAATGTTTTGGCCTTATTTTATATTTTCTTAAGAATGCAGTCCTCGGTAGAGAATAATCAGTGTGAGAAGCACTTGATTTCTCCCTGTCAAACAGGGATTTAGGTTGTGTTCTCAGACTTTCGGAATTTGGTGGTGTTCCAATGAGACACCATTTGGCAGCGCGTTTGAGAGTTCTGCAGCACTTAAAGGTATCAGAGAAGCCTTTCTGAGTTCCTTCGAAAACCCATCCGCTTCCACCAAGGGAACAGACCACTGTTCAGCCTTCTCCAGAGAGCCTCATGCACGTGTTAACCCCCAGCAGCCGAAATGTACCTTTCGGAACACACGCGTATGCCTTGGTCTGATCAGGGAAAGTGCACAGGTTTCCTGCAGGTACATTGGACTGGGTTGTGTTATTGATCTTGTTTTTCCGTAAAACCAATCATTCCAAGTGGTTTGGAATATTCTAATATGAGGCTCCACACGTAGGTATGTCCTGTCAGGCATGAACTGTTAGATTTAAATATTCCGTTTTACAAATGAAATGGTTTGGAACCTTTCAAATTTGTGTTGACTCTTTGATGCCACAAAGAAGAAAAATCATTTTCTAGGAAAAACAAGAGAAGTACTGATTTTTCAGTGCAAATTTTAATCTGTCTCATGCCATCGGCTCTAGATGAAGAACTGTACAGTCTCTATCCATGATGACTCCGTGTTTGAGCCTGAGGAACAATTCAGGGTCTACCTCGGCCATCCTCTTGGAAACCACTGGAGTGGAGCCAGAATCGGGAAGAATAACGTGGCCACTGTCACCATATCCAATGATGAAGATGGTAACAGACGCTACTGCCTTTAGTTACTCTCTGGCTGATAGAGCATGAACTGGTGTGTTACTAATAATGCAATTATAGGTGTTTTTAAAAAATGAAAGTGCTATAAAAGTACCTACTGATAACAGAGTATTTCTATAAACTGTTGGCAGCAAGTGGTCACCCTTGTGCAGTTCCAATAAGGCGATAGCTATTCCTAATCTCACGATGCCCCACCACTTGGCCAAGAGATAAGGCATGAGTATGGTTTCAAGCTAGGACAGAGATGCGAAGGCAGACAGAGAGTAAGACCTATAAGTCACTGCAGTTCAGAAGCCAGATTGGGAATACGATCAGAATCAGTTGAATCCAATGAACGAATTTAAACACGGCCACCTTCCCAGAAAAGTCTAATTTCTCAGTTTCCTTCTAATTGATTTGACCTATTAACCCCCCAAATCTTGAATTCTTTAGTCAGGTGTCAGCAAAGAATGCCCCAGGCACTGGGGAAAACAAAACCAAATCTGATTTTTTCACGTTGGGACAAAATTGTTTTATTCAGGTCGATATTTTAATGAGTGAATGGACAATATTACAAATGGTAATTGGTGTTTTTATGTTACCGTAGACCAAGAACCACGCTAAGCATGTTATATTATTTCATTTAATCCTGACGGTAACCCTTGAGGGAGGCGTTAGAATCCCTGTATTACAGCTGAAGAAACTGAGCCTCAGCAAATTTATATAATTTATGCTCTCAGTTACACAGCTGTCGGCAGCGAAACTATTTGTAACCCTTATTTTATCAGATTCTAGAGTCTACCTGAGAGTTAGTGACACTCTCAGAGTTTCTGAGGCAAAATCAGGGACTACTGTGGACATTGGGTAAAATAAGAAAAGCCAGCCTTGAAGCTGGATTCGTCCTTTATCCGGGGACTCAGGCTCAGATCCTGAAGTGAACCACCCCCAGTCACCCGGAAACCTGACGGAGGCTCAGAGAGATTGTAAGTGACTCTCCCAAGTGCCAAGGAGCATTCATCAAAAACTACCAAGTCTCCAAGAAAGCTTCTCTTCTATGATTAGGACGAATTGATTTTCTGAGAGGGAAAGAGGGAAATGAACAGAGACTCTAGAAATATCTGCAAAATATTATAGTATATTAGAAGTGGTATAAAATTTGTAATTACTCTCAATTTTCCCATTTTTGTCTCTATTCACAACTACCACCTCACCCTTCCCCATGAAAATATAATGGAAAAGAAGGCACAATTTGAAATTTTTGTAAAAAGCAACATAGTCATCACTTCATAGCAATGAGACTAGTACCTCAAACCAGATTGGGTTAGGAAGTCTTGTGTTCTTCATTAAAACCACTCATTTTAAACTAAATAACCTGTGAGTGGTCAGAAAATTTTAAAGAAGGGGAGGCATGAGGGCCCTGGGAAGGACTCAGATCAGAGATGGGAGAGAGACTTGGGAAGTTTAGGTAGTGTACAAATGAGATAAATTATAAAGCTTAGAAATTCATACCTCATAAATTAAAAAGAGTCGATTCATGCAATCGGTGGATCAGTATTTATCAAGGGCTTACTCTGTCTCAGTTCCCTGACGAGTGTGTGAATCTAAAAACATTTTGTGAGCTGTACTGCCCAGATGGAAACATGGACATCGTGCATTTCAAAGTGCTTAAAAATATTTCCCCCACTACTGTTTTTAATAAGAAACCTGTGAGAAGCAACTCCTGCAGAATCATAAATAAGTTCCTTTTCCAAAGCTTTGCTGAGGGGTAAAAAATGGATTGATTTTTATGAACGCAAGCCATTTTACCTTCGTGTTGCTTACTAGTGTGGAAAGCTCCCTCCAGTCTTTATAAGGTATGTTCAGGGGAGTGGAATCCTTTGTGCTTCTCTAACTTGCTCTTGTCTTTCTAACCCTGTTTCCTTAGCCCCTACAATTGAGTTTGAAGAAGCTGCATACCAGGTCCGGGAACCCTCGGGGCCAGACGCCATCGCCCTCCTGAACATCAAGGTGATCCGCAGAGGAGATCAGAACAGGACGTCCAAGATACGCTGCAGCACACGCGATGGGTCTGCCCAGTCTGGGGTGGACTATTACCCAAAGAGCAGAGTCTTGAAGTTCAGTCCCGGTAATTGAACGCCGATCCCAGTCTGTGGGCTTTACTTGATAGAAGGGCAAATATCTTGTATTCGAAGAAAGGAATGAGCAGAAAAACAAGAGACAAACAGTAGTACTGACTAAGCATGAAGTACTCATTAGGCACACGTTTGCTTCTACATGAATCTTTAAAATCTTTAGTTGGTAAAAATGGCATTGAGAAAGAACGAGAGTAGGTCCCTTGCTTCAGAACATGCTTCTGATTTGGGCTTATTTATTTATTTATTTATTTATTAAATATTTTATTTATTTATTTGACAGAGAGAGATCACAAGCAGGCAAAGAGGCAGGCAGAGATGGAGGGGGGAGGCAGGCTCCCCGCCAAGCAGAGAGCCCGATGCAGGACTCGATCCCAGGACCCTGAGATCATGACCTGAGCCGAAGGCAGAGGCTTTAACCCACTGATCCTGGGCTCATTTAAAAGGATGTTTTGGCTGTTGTGAGCCTATGACTTGGTTGAGTCATAGATGCATTTGATTTTAAAGAACAAACATGACCACCATCTAAAACCCAGGTACAAGGCAGTGTGCTGGGTCCTTCAGGGATGACTCAGATCCAGAAGGCACAATCTCTGTGCGCCTCTGGTTGAACATCTGCTAGGAGACGGGATACCCTGTTACAAGATTTCCAGAAAAGGTTTATTCTAGAGGGAACTATGGACACGAGTCAGGGAAAAGAGAGAGAAAGATGAGATTCAGGTCACAGGTAGCTGTTTAACTTTCTCATATGGTGGTTTGATGGAAAAAATGAGACAGAGAAGGACTTGAATTATATGCTAGATTTTCTCACAGAACTTTCTGGAGCAATGTAAGATGAACAGACCGGTGTGGGTCCTGGCACCGTTTATGCTATAGCCAGAAGTGGGCAGCAGTGGTAGAAGGCCTCTCCAGAGACATCTTGGCAAGTGGGGGGAGGAAGTGACTCCCTCAGATGAGGGGGGAGGGATCTCTGATGTCTCTCATTCCACGGAGTTTTAAAGGGCTTTTCGCTCCAACCCGTGTGCATCCGCTTGGCGTTTGCCGGAAGGGTAGAAGCCCTTCCTCCGCCTCCACCCAAGGACTGTTTTCCCATGTGTCTTTACGTTTTCTTTTTCTGCGTAAGGATCGAGAGAAGAGACAGGTCTTGGGAACAGCCCAGCCCAGGTGTTTGTAGGAGAGGAAGAAGGGAAACTGAACTACCACCAGGGATATTTGCTCCCCCAGAGAATCCTTTTGACAGAAAAGGAAGGCAGTTCCCAAGGCTCTAACCCCCTCCGTCCAGGCTGCCAAACCGGTCACTACTGTCTTGGCGGGGATGGCCTTGTAGGAGGCCTTTGACATCCTGGCTCTCAGGACAGCCCTGAGGGGCGTCCGTGTGCGCAAGCGCTCACAGCCACGCAGGGGCTCATGCCCAAGTGCAAAGGGAAGGAAAAATTAAGCAAAAAACCTCATAACCAGGGTGGAGTGTGTTTTGGATCATAGATTTTTATTGCGACCGGCTCGTGTCAGGCAGGGCCCGTTAATCCCCATAGGGTGTTGGATAGGAAGTCTGCAAAACTGAGCCTCTTGTGGAGTTTGGTCTCTCAAATAGATTCCTCCCTGGAGACAGGACTCAAGTGATTAGCAGCCACCGTGTTTATCGAAAACCTCTGAAAGGAAAGGGCATATTTTAACATGTAACATGAATTTCAGCGGAGCCCGCCCGCGTTGTCTGAGGCAGGCCAGCTAATGAGAACCTCTGCTCTCTTTCTGTTCTGTCCTTGGTGAAGGTGTGGACCATATCTTTTTTAAAGTCGAGATCCTAGCCAATGAAGACCGGGAATGGCATGAATCTTTCTCCCTAGTCCTTGGCCCAGATGACCCAGTGGAAGCAGTTCTTGGCGATGTGACCACGGCTACGGTGACGATTCTAGACCAGGAGGCAGTGGGCAGTCTCATATTGCCAGCACCGCCCATCGTGAGTTGCTTGACCCAAAGGGGTCGCTGCTTTTATGTCCTAGTGACTAGTAAATGGTACCTTGAGAGGAGCAGGCCTTCTGGGGCTGACTTCATTCTTCTAACACAGTGGTCCTCAACCCGGAGCCATCTCGTCCTTCCCTTCCCAAATCCCCTCCCTGGGCCACCACCTCCAGGGGATGTCTGCCAATGTCTAGTGACATTTCTGGTTGTCACGACTGTCATACTAGGTACTATTAGCATCTAGTGGATAGGAGGCAGGGGTCCTGCTAGACGTCCTGCAATGCACGGGACAGCCTCAACAACAAAGAATTACTTGGCACCAAGGTCCGTAGTGCTGAGGATGAGAAGCCCTGTTCAAACATTAGAGTAAGACCAAACCATGTTGACGCCTTACTCTGATAAACATGGGAAGCATAATGCAATTGATCTCATTTCTTTGGTGGGACCTAGAAGAAGGGGAAAGAAAAAAAGGTAATGCTACCTCATAGCTCTTACCCCCATACATGCCAACGCATAGAGTTAAGTATTTGCAGAAGCGTAGTACCCAGTTCCCCAGTTTGGGGATGTGTAGAACGAATGCCCTGACTTTACAATCAGGAGGAAAATGCCTGGAGGTTGCCAAGCGAAATTTAAGCCATCATAATGAAGCAGTCAGAATAAGTCTTCTAGCTTTCCCTGGCTAGTATCATATAGTAGAAGGATCATCCCAAAGGGGGTCTCTTATTCAACCATGGAGGAAACTCTCCCTTTATTTGCTTTTGTTTTGCCAAATACACTACTGCATACCATTAATAATTTAATGCAACTTTATTTATTTTGTTTTTTCTTAATGCAACTTTAAACTAGTAACTGTGATTCATCATACAGCTTTGGTTACAGTGGTGCATAAACATAAAAGTATTTTTCACATGAGTGATTGAGCCCTGATTTAGGAATAAGATTAACAAGATATTAAAGCTTTTAGCTCAGGCAGACGGAGGATCTTCTTCACCACTAAAGATCTGTAGTATCTTTTAGGGATGCCTAGCAAAGCACTATGAAAACTTCCACCGTTATATTTTCTTTCTTTCTCCCTCCCTCTCTCCTTCACTTCCTCTCTCTCTCTCTCTCTCTCTCTCTTTTTCTTTTTGCTATATTTTAAAGAATTTAAAGAATCCCTAGCAGTTAAGGGATCTTGTGGCTCTCTAGGGAGGGGAGCCTTAGTTCTCGGAGCCTCCCAACGCCCAGCGCAGTCTGAAGCTTTGTTGCTCCTTTTCAGGTTGTCACCCTTTCTGACTATGACCATGTAGAAGAAGTTAGCAAGGAAGGAGTCAAGAAATCCCCGTCCCCAGGCTACCCGCTGGTTTGCGTTACCCCCTGTGACTCTCATTTCCCCAAGTACGCCATCATGAGGGAGCGTTGCAGCGAGGCCGGTATCAACCAAACGCTGGTGCAGTTCAGCTGGGAGGTGGCCACCCCCACGGACAGCAGCGGCGCCCGGTCACCCTTTGAAACCATCACTGACAACACGCCCTTCACCAGCGTCAACCACATGGTAGGTCTGTGGGTCTGGGCCCGGCGCTTCTCTTTGTCACTCCAACTCTGTCAGGCTCCTTAAGGCTCTTGTGTGGCATTTGGAATAAAATAAACAAATAAGCAGGTACACACAGTATATACACAAGTATTTTTATTCTTATATATAAGGTAATATGGTATCGTAGAAAGAGATCCAAGTTAGTTATCAGACAGTCTGTTTACTAATCTTGATTCTGCCTACTTTTAACTATGTGATGTTAAGAGGTCACTTAACCTCCTTGGGTCTGCGTTTCCCGATCTGCAAAATCATACTTCCGCTTAGTCGACGAAGTCATTGACTAATCAGATATAAAAGTGATCTATAAATGGTAAAGTAAGTCAAAAATTCCACGTAGGTACAATTACTGATTCCTTGTTTTCACATCTCTTCATTCATTCAATAAGTAGTAGGTTATAAACTCCTTAAGGTCATGGACCAAGGCTTCTACCACATTTGTGTAGCCTAACGTGCCCAGCACATTGAGAGCACATAGTAGGGATGGCGCAGTGCTTAAACAAAGGTTAGGTTGTTTCAAGCGGTCGGTGTTATACAGAATTGTAGGAGGGTGTGAGAAGCTCACCGCAGTAGCTGTCCTGAGTCGGGACGCCAGACCAACGCCTCTGCCGCCATCACAGAGCAATGAACGGTGAGGGTTTTCCCAGCCTTAAGAAACAGTGCACTGTGGGGACTGTTCGTCACGCCAGTGACAACGTTCTCCTCAGAGAGACAGCTAAAAGCAGTGGAGACCTACAGCCTGATATCTGGCACTTAGTAAGCCCTCGACAATTTTGATCAAAAGTAGTGCACTTAATAATTTGGGACATCAGAGATTTCTTTCAGACGGAATTTCTCTAGATTTTTTCCTATTCAACTCTCAGTTCTTACTTTAGTAAGTGCTTCCATAGATGGGATAATAGTTAAAGGAAGGCTCAGATGGGTGGGAGGGCTCTGGGTGAAGCAATGTCACTCATAACCATTATTTTTTGCACAGCTTATTCAGAAAAGACGAAGGATAAATTCTTTTGCAAAGTAACCTAGTTCAAACTAGCTGATAAAATTTAAAAACTTAGATGATAAGACTTTACAGCTTATGGTTTTCTAAGTATCTAATTCTCTTTTGAAAAAACCAGGAAAGCAGTTTGGTCTGATTTGGGCCAAATATACATTTTTAACTTAACCAAGTTGATGTTTCAGGTTTTTTTTTCTTGCGATGACTTGGTGACTAATACTTTTATCCCAGTTTCCTTTGCTCTATCTTTGTTTCTTCAATTATTTATTTAATACCATTGTATTGTGTGCATCTGTATAAGAGGCCTCAAATCCCTTCTGAACTAAGTCCATGTGTAAATAAATAAATAAAGCGTTGGCAGCTAATTAAAAAAATTTTAATGGAAAAATCCTCTTTAATTTTTAATGGACTTCAGTGAAAATTGTTTTTATGGGTAGAATTTATAAGTTTGTATGATTGCTTTGTGGGAGGTCTATGGCACACAGAAATACCAATTAATTTTTCTTCTCATGTACTTCCCTGTGTGTATGCGCACATTATCTAAAGAGCTGTGGTGACCCATGTTGTCTGTGCAGAGCCTGAGCTAAGCATTCTTATGGCTTCTCTGAGTCTGAGAACATGAAAGAATCTGTCGAAGGACCTTCAAAGGCCAGTAGGTGTCAGAGGCCAAGTTCTCAGCTTCCACTCTTCCTGTTATTACAACCTTTCCAGTGTGTGTGGTCATTAGGCGGGGTTGGGGGGTGGGACTAACCGTGGGAAAGAAAGAAAATTAACTCCTGGGAAGGAAGCCTCTCTTTTCGGTATCCTGACGCTCTACCCTCAGCAAAAGTGACCTGGAAGCCAACCAGTCTTAATGGAAGGGCTGGAAACCAGTTGAGTGGTCCTTATGCTGAAGCTAATCGACACAGAGAACAATACTATCCCTGTGGCCAGTTATCTCTGGGCTCTTGCTCCTGGTCTGACCCACGGCCTTGGGCTATATATACTCACTCCTTTGTCCCTAGTGCCTGGCTCCTGGGAGAAAGTCAGCAGTTTCGTGGTGAAGGAATGAACAGATAGATGAGTGGGTAGATGGATGGACAGACAGATGACGGATGGTCTGCACAGATAACCCTGTACCAGAGACTGGTCGTGTCATGTTGTCCAGCAGATACAGTGGAAGGAGCTCTTGGAGGAACACACGCACGTCTCAAGTGCTTCATCTTTCCCGGCAGGTCCTGGACAGCGTTTACTTCAGCCGGCGGTTCCACGTGCGTTGTGTAGCAAAGGCTGTAGACAAAGTGGGCCACGTGGGGACGCCCTTAAGGAGCAACATTGTTACCATTGGAACAGACAGTGCCATCTGCCACACCCCAGTGGTAGCGGGGACAGCCAGAGGCTTCCAGGCCCAGTCCTTCATCGCCACCTTGAAGTACCTGGACGTCAAGCACAAGGAGCATCCAAACAGGTCGGGCCGGGGCGCCGTCCACAGCGAGGGGCTCTCCTTTGTGTGTTTGTTGGATGAGGCAGATCAAGGAGGGACGCTGCTACAAAATTTAGAATCGTGGTCATAAATGCCTCAGAAAAAATTTAATTTCTTCAAAGCCGCCTAAAATCCGTCCTCTTGTCTGTCTTCTTAGCCTCCTGTCCCTCGCCTGTCCCTTTCGCCTGCCAGTCTGCCCACCGAGAATCACACTGGACTCGAGTCCAGGGCTTCCAGCAGGGCGCTCCTGACTGCAATCCCCTCAGCCCCCTTCCACTCACTGGAGTTAAATCCTATGGTCCTACTATACCTAGCTCATGACAGCCCTTCTAGAAACTTCCTCATCATCTTTCCCAGTTTA
Source organism: Mellivora capensis (assembly GCA_004024625.1). Taxonomy (NCBI): domain Eukaryota; kingdom Metazoa; phylum Chordata; class Mammalia; order Carnivora; family Mustelidae; genus Mellivora; species Mellivora capensis. The sequence continues at coordinate 60,981 of PISX010003923.1, forward strand.
ATTTGGAAGCTCCTCCTTCCAGCTCTCCTGGCACCCATGTATGCCTCTTTCAGAGCATTATCATTATTCATTGCCTCTCTGTCCCCGTAGTAGATGGTGAGGGCAGAGACCATGATTATCATTATTATGTGATCCCCTCTGGCTAGGACAGTGCTTTTGGGCACCTAAGAAACACTTGTTAAATATCTAGTGAACAGAATAATAACGCCGTATAAATTGAAAGTCGCTGGACAGATGTGCTCTTATGTTTTCCTATGCGCCCATGATTTTGATGGAAGAGAGATACTTTCATGTTTGCCTAGCAAAAAAGAATTCATGTGTATTATACATATTCATTAAACCTTGTGGTAATTGTATGTGCGCCTTTATGAGCAACTGAGCTCAGAGAAGAGGGTTCATTTGCATGGGGAAAAAAACAGATTTAAATATGGAACCAGGAATATGCAAATTCTTTCTTTTTTTTCCTCACAGAATAAGAATTACTTTTGTTAGAAAGCAGTAGCAGAAGTGCCCAAGGCACGACTGACCCCTTCTTAGCAAAAGAGACATCCTGTTCCTATTCCAAGATTCTGATTCCTCTCAAAAATGTCTCTTGGGCTTTTGTTCCAAGAGACAAGCTGTAAAAACTCAAAGGCACCCTCAATCAACATGCTGAAAATTTAAACTTGTACAACGAAAATAACACAGCCCCTAAGTACAGTTCTGCCGTGTTGCAGTCTTAACCCATATTTATTAAGCTCATATTTTATTTAGAATTTTACACTATGTGCTCTGGAGATACAAAAGAAGTGAAGGCAATGATCCTTGCCCTCGTTGTGGGGAGGCAAGATAAACAGAGTCTGAAAGTGACCGATGTCCCCATGCAAAGGCACCTAAGCTCTGAGAAGTGTAGACGAGGGGAGAATGCACTGCAGATGGGGGCCAGTGAGGGCCAGATGCCGCCCGCATCGCTTGGAACTTGAAGGGGGGAGGGGGGAGAAGGCTCTTTAAGTTGGGAGGAGATAATAGGAGTAGAGGGATATGACTCATTTCTAAGATATTGTCTTGGGTAGGAATATTGACCTTAGAGTTTAAAGAGCTCAGTGATGTCATTTGGCACAAATACTTAAAAAAATATGGGTGTCGGCCCTACCCGGTCTCCCCCAGAGGGCACCTCTATCAGTCACCCCACTGTAGCTCACGAGAAAACAAAGCTTCCATTGAAAGCAAAAGAAAGCTTTAAAGTAATTTGTGGCTGTGATGTTATCTTTTCTGGTACAGGAGAAAAAAAAATTGTGATTCTTGATTGCTATCGGGTCTGAGCCGGAGGACTCTTGGCGGGAGGGGTGGGGGACGACCCCACGTGTGCATCATCCCCTTTGGATGCTTCAGGACAGAAAATGGTAGATTCCCTGGTGCAGGCAGAGTAGGTTGTAAGGAAGAAACGTAGCACGTTAGCGGTTTCCAGCATGCACCTAAACACTCTCTCTGCCCATTTTTGCCCCAGAATCCACATTTCCGTGCAGATCCCACACCAGGACGGAATGCTGCCGCTCATCTCCACCATGCCGCTGCACAACCTGCATTTCCTGTTGTCCGAGTCCATCTACAGACACCAGCACGTTTGCTCCAATCTCGTCAGCACCCGCGACCTGAGAGGCATCTCAGGTGAGGGATGGCTTCCGCGGGGCTTTCCCCTTCCAGCCCAGCCCCGTGGCCTGGGGACACAGCGAAGTGAACTCTGCTTTCGTGTCCCCCGTCCTCAAAATCTGCGGGATGAGTGGAGCTCCTCCTAGCAGGCGGCCAGGCATAGGCCGCTCAGGCAGTGAAGTGAATAGGGGAAAACAAGGACTTTGCAATCAAACTGTCTCGGGTCCAAATCCCTATCCCACTCTCTATACACCCAAACACAGAGAGCTGGGCTTCCCCAAACCAGTGTCTCCTTATCTGTGACATGAGGGTAACAATTGACGCCCGTCGGGGTGATGGTTTAATTTGTTGACATTTTTAAAGCAGCTGTCATGGTAACGCTTGGTTCTCTCCCTCCCCCACAGGGAGCACGTTCGGGTCTGTACCCTAAGTCGCCTTATTACAGCCTCCTTCAAAAGCTAACGTGCAGATGTCGCATGTTGTAGGATGGGTTCCCTGGGAGCAGAAGCTGAGATGGCGTGTGGGGTGCGAGGTGGTTACTGGGGACCAGCATCTGACAAAGGGAAGGAGAGGAAGCAGAACTGGGCAGAGGGGAAAGTCGGGCCACGGTCCTGACTCTTCTGGGAGCTCCGGAGAGAGCCATCAGCCCGACTCATCCTATGTCCCTCCCCAGCTGACAGGCCTTCCTTTGCTCCTCACTCAGCCACTGGAGGCCGGCAGGGGTGGCCCGGGGAGCCGACGTGCCACGGGTCCAGGCCCAAAGCTGCTGACCGCCGAGCAGCCTGGCCCTGTGTTAACCGTGGCAGACATTTGACTCTACAGAGCGTCCTGTCCATTTCCACCTACCTGAGCAAGTGCCCACTAAATGCGTGTTTCCTCCCTTGACAACTGATGACTCATTTACCGGAGTTCGGGAAGTTAGAAGAGCGTTCATGTGCTCGTTCACATTCATTAGGCATCACTTTAGGGAGTGACGGTCATTGTACCATAGAGATTGGTTGAGGGTAAATTATTTGCAAGTCACTGAGCTACACCTGAACGTTTAACCGGTCCACATCTGCAGCCGCGGAAAGAGACAAGCTCTGGCTATCGGCTAAAGTTTGTTCCTCTTCCTACTTAAACACAATTAAATTCAACACATGTTAACTGAGATCCCAGTCCTTCTGGGGGCAGAGGACCGGGTGCTGGTGTTAAACGTTCAAAGAAATGCATCAACTCCTTCAGAATACTATGGTTGCCCTCAGTGCGGTGAAGAACCTCAATCCTGATACTCTAAAATCGCATCTGTATTTAGCTCGCTGCTACATTAAGGTCTTCCTTAATTTAGAACAGTTCAGTTGCTTGGCAGCATTTCTCCTGACAATTTTTGCTGATAATTTTTCCTGCAGCATGGGAGTTTCAGTCAAGCACCATTAGTGAGCTATTTACTCATTAACGCAAAATTAAGATATTTTTTTCCAAGAGCTCAGAAACCATAGGAGGGGAGGAGGAAGTCAGATGTTTGTTGTCTTTACATAAAAGCTGTTTTAAAAAAAAATCAGTCTTAAAAAATAACAATTCGTCAACAAATTATCCATATAGTAAGTCTGTGTCTTCAAGGATTGATTGCAAAGTTTCAGTGTGTTTTCTTTTCCAAGACACATGGGACCATGAGCTCTGACTCCATGGATAGTGTCATTTGCTCACCTCTTTTCCTGGGGTTCCTGCAGCCTCTTAGAGGACCTGTGACCTCAGTTTAACCCCAGGCAACAGGTCGTCTAGCTCCCCTCGCCTTCTCACCCAGTGTGTTTTGGGAGCCTGGTTGCTCCCGTAAGAGAGTCTCTGAGGAAGGATGGGTTATCTCAGTCTTACAAGGACATGTCCCTTCTCCCCACTCAGCTCCTGGGCAGCCAGTGAGGGGCATGTCCACACACTGAGTCACTTTTCCTCGCTTCCCCACCCCACCCCCCCGCACAGACGCAGGGTTCCTGGATGACAGGGTCTATGACAGCACGGCCCTGGGGCCTGGATACGACCGCCCCTTCCAATTCGACCCCAGCGTCCGGGAGCCCAAGACCATCCAGCTCTACAAACACCTGAACCTCAAGAGTTGCGTCTGGACCTTTGATGCCTATTACGACATGACCGAGTTAATTGATGTCTGCGGGGGGTCTGTCACTGCTGACTTCCAGGTGGGTGTTCCGGGGGCTTCTGGGAAGGCGGCGCGCACCTGAGTGCCGTATGGAAAACTTGTTTGTTCCTGAAAGCGCTTCTGTCAGGATGTTGCTTCCAGCGGCCCCCAAGAACTGGGAGAGCCAAGGGAGTCTTCTTTAATTTAAGTCCCTGAGCAGCATGGTGGCTAGAGGGAGCCCCCCAAAGTCTGCTAAATCAATTCGTTGGAAAAATAATGTGGAAAATGTTAAAATTAATGGGGAAAAAAATTTACTGTCTGGCACAGCCATTTATATAAGAATCTAATATTTACTTCTCCAGATATATATATATTTTTTCCCTCTAGGTATATTGTGGAAAGCCAAAAGGATTTACTTTTGATGGTAAAGTTATTACAGAGTAGATGTATTCTCTTCCGTGCTTGGGGAAATAAGTTAAAATGAGGTGCACCCTTTCAGAAGACAAGTAGAGCCGCTCTCTTTTTAAGCATTATGGGGAGAATTGTTTAAAACGCGTTGATTTCAGGCCTACTTCAAACCTGTGCTGGGCTGACAACCTTGCAAAAATGGACACTTTTAAAAATTTATTTGAGAGAGAGGTCGAACACAGTGAGGGGGCAGGGGCAGAGAGAGAGGGAGAAGCAGGCTCCCCACTGAGCAGGGATCCCGACGTGGGGGCTCGATCCCAGGACCTGGAGATCATGACCTGAGCCGCAGGCAGAGGCTTAACCCACTGAGCCACCCAGGTGCCCCGACACTTCTTAACAGTTACTAAACACGACTGACGGAATTTTAGTGAGAAGCCATCGTCCTGGGAGGGCAGTTATATCAAAGGACGAGGCCAACGGGTCCTCATAGAAAATTAAATCTAAAGCCGCTGGTACCCACTTACGAGCGGGTATCTCAGTGATCTGAAAGTGACATTTGCTCTTCATTTCAAATCAGGTTCAAACACACTGAAAGAGGGACTTGTGGAGGCACTTAGAGTAATTATTTTGGGACCGTGTCTTTGATTAAAATGTGTTTGTTTCTTTGTAATGCCTCTCATTTTGGTTCACTCTCATTTCATATGCACTACTGCCCTCTACCGAATGGAAAATTAAGGCATTCTTAGGTTTGCTTTCTGTTTCTGCAGTTGCATGACCTACGTTCAACTCCCCACAATGCAAAACTAAGTGACGGGTTCCTCCCCTGGCTTCTCAAAATTTAGTATTCTGTGTTCTCCATGGTTTTTACTCTAATTACATTTGGGGGTATTTTTGTTCAGAATATGCCTAAAAAATCTCAAAGACTAAGATTTCTCATTATAAATGCCCCACTTCTTAAACCAACATAGAATAGATACACAGAAGGACTTCAAGGCAGTCTGTTTCTTCAAAAATGGTTGAAACAGCTGGTATATGGTAGAAAGAATGTAGGATTTACAACCAAGCCCTCATGTCTTTCCATCTCATACCTGCTCTGAATCTCGTCTGAAATTGTAGCCCATCATCTCAGCATGGGAAGGTACTTAGCACAGTGTAGGTATGTGGTAAGCACTTGTCAAGGTTTGGTGGTTTTTTTGGGTTTTTTTTTTTTTTTTAAGGATTAGCAAGTAATATCATGAGGGATAAAGAATAGAAAGCAAAAACAGAGGAGGGAAAATTAATTTTTCCAGTCAACTAAAGAATTATTGAGGTTCTAATATCAACAATTTTGAGACTGGACCATGTGTTTTTAACAAAGCCTGTGTACTAAAGGGGCAAAATATGGCGTGAGGTCCAGAGAAAATCTGAAAATTTTCCAAAGAAAACAGAATAAAACATTTCAAAAGATATTTTTTAATGAATATGGAATTAGCAGAGTCTTTTGAAACATTTGGAATCAAACCTTGAATCCCTGACACCATTGAATATGAAAAAATTCTTTAGAAAAAGAAGATGTTGATGTCCCAAATATTGATGAAACATTTGGGTCTTTTCCTAAACTACCCAAGGAAACACTTTACATTGTGTTTGAAAACAAAAGAAAAATGTAAGTTCCATAGTAGAGTATATTAGAGTATTTTACCAATGACAAAAATAACATTTTTTCAAACTAAGCTTTTTTGTTATCAAAGAAACCTGTTTATAGAGGGAAATACAAAATGAATAAATCAAGTCCCGCATTCTTACACATGTATACACAATTACCTTCCCCATGAAAACTTCTGCTTGTATTTTGTTATCTTTCTATCCAATTTTTATTCATTGCATAGTAAAATAAAAAAATTTTTTAGCCATTAATTAATAGCAGCAACGGGAATCCCCTTAGAAGAACTAATCTCTTGGAAGTGTGATGTGCTGCCTTTTCAAAACTCTTTCAGTGAGGCGTAGTATGAGACAGGGAATTACACAAGCATATGCAGCTCTGAACTGTGTGTGGCTAAGTTTCCTAGACACGATGTCCAAGTCCCATGACCTGAGTTCCTGTTGCAAGAGATGTGACTACTCACTAAACACCCACATCAGCCACACACTCATCCCAAGGTCCAGACTTGGGCGTCTTCCCAATTAGGGTTGATTTGGATGCTCCTACAGGTCACTGGAAAATGTGGTCAGCGAGGGACTATGTCTTAATCTTTTGGGAATAACTGTTACTTTTAAAGTCTCAGTCAAGTCTTCCAGCAATTGAGCAGTGGAAGCAAATATCCTTCTCAGTCTTAAGAAGTGTTTTTGTTCAGGTGTCACCTCCTCAGAGAAGCCTTCCCAGATCAGCCTATAAAAGAAGCCTCCTGGACACTTCCCGTCCCTTTCTTTGTTTTTTAAATGTATGCATTGCCTTACTAGACTGTGGGTTCCATAAGGGCTTCTCCCTGCTGAGGAGGAAGGTCAGTCTGGTGCCCGGGCACCTAGCATGTCGTGGGCACTTGGTCAATAATTATTGATTGAGGGGCGCCTGCGTGACTCAGTCATTTACGCCTCTGCCTTCGTCTCGGGTTCCTGGATCGAGTCCCGCGTCGGGCTCCTTGCTCAGCGGGGAGTCTGCTTCTCCCTCTTCCTGCTGTTTCCCCTACTTGTGCTCTCTCTCTCTCTGACAAATAAATAAATAAAATCTTTTTGATAAAAATTTAAAAAGAAATTATTGAGTGAGTGAATGGCTAAATGAGGAAGTAAAAATTGAACTGAGATGTCATAACCATATGCTTCTTCATCCCAGGGAGGAAATAACCCTCTGTGTGCACACCATTTGCTTGGCAGGTGAGAGACTCCGCTCAGTCATTCCTGACCGTCCACGTGCCGCTCTATGTGTCCTACATCTATGTGACAGCCCCCAGGGGCTGGGCCTCTTTGGAGCACCACACCGAAATGGAGTTTTCCTTCTTCTATGACACCGTTCTGTGGAGAACAGGTACACCCATTGATCTCTCAACTCTCCCTACCTTATGTTCAAGCAAGATGAAACGAGGTAGCAAGTAGTGACTTCTGACGGGACCTCCAGTCCTCATCCTGCTGTCCTGCATACAGTCAGGGAAGGCTGCCCCTCAGGCCAAATGAATGAACAAAGTGAACCAGGTTGATCTTGATATATATTTCCGCTCCCATGCACCTGATTCAAAGACCCTTTTGCTCCTTAAATGCCACAAATCACACCATTTTTAACTAGGAGCAAATGACATGATTATGCTCCAGGAGGATACCTCTGAACCCCTAACGGACAGTGTATGAATCCATCTGTCACTTGCTGTCCTCTACTCTGGGTCCCTAGCTATCTGGATTGAGATTTTAATCCCTGGAGGCCTTCCAGTGTCAACATATATGGACGTGGTTCTTTCCAGGAACCACAGGTCCATATACTGGTGACAGCCCCTCAGCTAGGAGATCACAGCTTCCTCCTGTCTCCAGGCTTTCCCCCTGCTACCTCACGATGCCCCAGATTCATCTCCCCTTCCTTCTGCTGCTCCCACTCTCGAGACCTCTTGGCCTCCCTGGAGGGGATTTCCTTGATCTGAGCTACTAAACGGCTCCAGGAATGCTCAGTAGGTAGGGTTTCATCTCTAGTAATGGAAAGTCCGGTCTTTTCTTCTGTTGCGTGATTTGAACTTAAATCATTTGTTTTATATTTTCTCTTAGGAAAATAACCTGGAAGTTTTCACACTCTGGGTCAGATAATTTCTTGTGCTTTGGAGTTCTTTTTGAATGTTGTTTTCCCTCCTTTGTTTACCCTTTTGTTTTGGGTCCTACGGAACCCATTGAGAATCATGATTGTAATTATCCCCGGAAGCCGTGGTTTACTCACATCGTGCCGTATGTGGCTGGGCTTCTACAAGCTAATCTTGAATCATCCATTGGTTTGAATATTAAGTGTAGCCACCAGGATGTTTCTTATGGTTCTGTTGGGTCATGAAAGGTGTCCTCGTGAGGAAAAGTAAATAGAGTCTGAAGCAGATGCAGTATCATGACATCCTGGTGTAAAGTTGACAGGAAGAAGTTTAAGGACCAATCTTTTTGAGCAATGGGCTAGAGCCCTCCCTGACTCTGGGCTGTGGCGTTTTCAGGTGTGAAGAAACCATGTCGAGGAGAATGGGACTGTAACCAAAACCAAAACCAAAACCAAAAAACAAAACCCCAAGTAGAATGAACTGTTAAACAGTTCTAATTGGCAAGTGTGTCTAAATAGATTCTGTGTTCATATGAATATACAAATGTTTCCTAACTTACATTCAGATGACTGTGCAGCTCTCCTTAGAGGTATCACTGGGGCGACTCACATGTAGGTTCTCGGGGATGTTCTCTGTTCTCTAACCTGGATGTGTGGTGTACAATCGCCTGCCCAGGGATCCAGACAGACAGCGTGCTCTCTGCAAGGCTTCAGATAATAAGAATCTACATTCGAGAGGATGGCCGTCTCGTCATTGAATTCAAGACCCATGCCAAATTCAGAGGTAATATCAGTGCAGTGTTTCCCCCAATTTGTTTTGTTAAGACACATGACAGGGGCACCCGGGTGGCTCAGTCGGTTGAGTGTTTGCCTTTGGCTCACCTGGGATCGAGGCCCGCACTGGGCTCCCTATTCCACAGTCTGCTTCCCGCTCTCCCTCTACTCCTCCCGCCTGCTCATGCTCTCTCACTCTCCCTCTCACATAAATAAAATCTTTAAAAAAGAGAAACATTACAAACACAGACAAAAGGCAAAAGAATAGAGCAATGAAAAACAAAGTCAACAATTGTTAACATTTTACGTGATAGGTATGCCTCCACACACACATGCATACCCATTTTTTTGTACCACATTTGAAAAGAAGTTGCAGACTTCATGTCGAGTTACCCTAAATCCTACAGTAGACATCTGCTGAGAACAAAGGCTTTCTCTTACACGTCCCAGTGGTGTCACTACATCCAGGATATTTAAGGTTGATCCAGTCATATCTAGTTCCTATTCATATTCCCTCTCTTGCCTTACAAATGTCTTTTCCATTTGTTTTTATATTGTTTTATATCTGTTTATATAAAAGGAATGTGGGCCCAATCCATATTTACATACTACCTTCTGGCTGTTATATTTTCTTCGTCTCTCAGTCTAGAAGTCTGTCTACTTTTATTTATTCATAACACATATGACTGCATTTTTAAAGAGTAGAAGTGTCCTGCTGAGTAACCTTTACCTTTTCAGTGGTGTTTACAATCATCTCCCTCTACCGAGGACTTGAGTGGCTTTAAATGTAATTTTTTTTTTAAGATTTTATTTATTTGACAGACAGAGATCACAAGTAGGCAGAGGCAGGCAGAGAGAGAGGGGGAAGCAGGCTCCCTGCTGAGCAGAGAGCCCGACGACGGGCTTGATCCCAGGACCTTGGGATCGTGGCCTGAGCTGAAGGCAGAGGCTTAACCCACTGAGCCACCCAAGCGCCCCTAAATGTAATTTTTTTTTATCTGAAACTGATATTTCTGTTATAAACCACCAAGACCTTTCTGTCTTTAAGAAACATGTTTTTGGGAATTCAAAACTAAGTGTCCTTGACATTCACTGCCACACAAGGACCCCTGTGATTGTGAACACGCCCACACCACTTTCACAAGGAACACTGGTGTTGTTGACAAGTCATGTGACCATGATAGCGTCCATCGTGCGTAGGCTGACAGGCCGGGGGACGATGCCGTGCTGTCCAGCCAGGGTGGAGACGCTCCTCAGGTGTGAGGGGACGGTACAACCTTACTTGTTTGGTGGGAGAATATGAATTCGGTGCAGGCTCTAGCAGAGGGTCCGTCTCACGTACGACCAGACTCACGGCGAAGTGTGCCTGCTTCCCCCCGAAACAGGACAGTTTGTGACGGAGCACCACAGCCTGCCGGACGTGAGGTCGTTCGTACTAACCCCAGACCACCTGGGGGGAATCGAGTTTGACCTGCAGCTGCTGTGGAGCGCGCAGACCTTCGATTCCCCGTATCAGCTCTGGAGAGCCACGAGCTCCTACAACAGGTGGGTGCGGCCTGGGGCTTGGGGAGACCTGAAACCCTCTCAGTCTCTTTCAGAGGCTTGGGACATGTGGCCTTGTCTTTTTTCTTTTTTCTTTTTTTGGCAGAAGTTGGATTTCCGTTTTAAGGGCAGGGGTAGAAATGACCCTTTGACAAATAGAGAAAGAAATAAAGTCAGTCGGATCAGCTCGTGCTGTGTAGATGAGGACGTGGTTACCCTTAGGACAAGGCTACGACTGGGAAAGCCGCGCATCACTTCTATTCACCTCCTGTAGGCTAGAGTTTAGTCCCAGGACACATCTACCTGGAAAACTTGTCTAATTCATGCCTTGGTGGGGCACCTGGGTGGCTCTGCCGGTTACGCGTCCTTGGTTTCAGCTCCTGTCGTGGTCTCGGGGTCGTGAGGTTGAGCTCTGGGTCAGGCTCGGCACAGAGTCTGCTTGAGAGTCTCTCCTCCCTCTGCCCTATCCCCCGGCCCCCTGTTCATGCTCTCTCTCTCTCTCTCTCTCTCTCTTCTTTTCTCTCTCTCTAAAATAAATAAATAAAGCCATTAAAAAAAAAAACAAAACCTTAGTATAATAAGAAAATTTCCATCCAATCACTACAACCAGTTCAAAATCCAGGATCTCTGGTTATCAGGTCTGGATGGCACCCCTTATGGTCCAATCTTCTATAAAATAAATAATAAGATTTATTTCTCTCCTACACCCAAAACAGAGGTAGAATAGGAATTGGTTAAATACGTAAACTATCTCATTTGTAAAGGGGAAGAGCAGGAGAAACACTATTAAAACTATTACCATAAAAAGGATAATGAGGCAGCCAGGAGTCCATCATAAATATTATCACCCTCATTTTCTAGATCATGAAATTAAGACTGGTATTTAACATGAAGTTTGTTCCAGCTTTCTAGTTAAGACATAGCAGGTTGTCTTAAGAATCACTTTCAAAAAGATTTCTTTGTGAATTTTAGGTTTTGTATCAGATATTATTTTAATAATGATTCCTTTGAAATCAATATGTAATAAACTTTAAAGGCTATGCTTCCTAGAAGCCCATGAGATCATACACGTACTTTGTCCTAATTTATAGACACAGAAACTGTCCTCTTTACATCCTCTGCTGACTCCCCATGGCCTCCTGGATAAAGCCCAAATTCTTTATTCAAAGCCCGTGCCCTCCCCTCCAGCCTCATCTCAAACCCAACCTTCTGAACTACATTAACTATCTCACCGACCTCTGAACCCACCTCCTGGCCTTCGCAGTTCCCTCTGCCCTCCCCGCCCTTCCCCTCTTGCAGACCTCGAACTCCTCGGAGCCCCAGCTCAAAGACTCAAATGCTGATCCCTCTGTGATGCCTTCCCTGACTCTCCAGGCCGTGCTGGAAGCCTCTCCTCCTCTTCCCACTTTGTTCCAGCTTCTTCTGAACACAGCTCATTATGCGATGTGCTCAAAGTAGGGTCCCATTTTCCATTAGCTTGTGAGCTCCCCGAGGGTAAAGCCATGCCTGATGGATCTTGAATCCCCAGAGACGCAGGTTTTAGGGCATGGTAGGTCCTGAATAAGCATCCCTTAGGAGTTAAAGTTTAAGGAAAGGAGATAAAAACATATAGATAAATGGAAAAGTGTAGAACAGCATCCAGCTTGCTGTGCCATGTGCAAGGTGAGAGGCACGGAACACAGAGACCGTTGTTGTTCAGGGAGGGCTGGGAGCCATACAAAGCTTCATGGAGGAGGTGGGGCGGCCCGTGCTCCATGATGCAATGAGAAACGTCTAGTTCTCAGGAAGGAGAGGAGGGGCCCTACAGAATTAAAAACCTACCTCTAGGGCCTTGTTTGGCATATTTGTAGGGATAGTGAGGAAATGGACCTAAATCATATTTAGGGATGAGAAAAGTACGACTGTGGGGTTGGGAAGCCATGTACTTTGTCCTGCATTCACTTGTTCAACAAATATTTATTGAGCATTTTATTTACTGTGTGTTAGGGCAGGTTCTGGGCACGAGGATGCATCTGTGGACAAAATAAAGATGCGCACAGCATTTCTCTTACAAAGACACAAAACGTGGCCATAGTAAAAAGCATAGTGGAACATGTCAGAAAGTAGGAGTGCCATAGAAAAATGAAGGATTTATTTTTAAAGAGTTTATTTAGTTATTTGACAGAGAGAAAGAGCACAAGCAGGAGGAGAAGCAGAGGGAGAGAGAGAAGCAGACTCCCTGCTGGGCAGAGAGCCCGATGCACTCCTCGATGCCAGGACCTCGGGATCATGACCAGAGCCACCCAGGTGCCCCGAAAAATACAGGATTTAGAGAAGGCTCTGAGGGGAATCGGGAGTGATTTCAATTAGGATGCGCACAGTAGGCCTCATCGAGAGGATATGTCTGAGAGAATACTTGAAAGCGTGGGGGACCCCGCTGGCAGGGCTCGGAGTCGGCAGCATGACCCACATCCGGGGAGGCGCAAGGAGGCCGGTGTGACCGGAATGCAGTGAGCAGGAAGGAGGAGGACGGGCTGTGAGTCAAAGATGTAGGATGGGTGCACCACACAGGGCCTTGCAGACCAGAGCTTGGACCTTGGCCTTTACCCTAGGGCCACCGTAGGCTTGAGCGGAGGGGCGGCATGAGCCCACCCATTTGAAAGCAAGGGTTCCAGCATGGACAGTTCCAAGTGTTTCTATTAATTATGGGTTACTATTCACCTTATGCATGTCAATTTTCATGTAATTCAAATAGGATGTGTAAGGTCTCATCTCCCGCTGTTCCAAGGTTTGGAGGAAGAGTGGGGTCGTGGAGGAAAACAGCAGACATATGGACGGCCCAGCAGGAAGGGGCTTAGAAACTCAGCCCTGAAAGTGTGCATGGTTTGCTGAAAGTCATAGAACTGTGGAAAAGGCAAAGGCAAACCAGGTTTAGAGCATCTCGCGGTTTCCAGCTTCTGCCATTCCACTAAAATGACCCCAGGATGTGTCATACAAGTTTTACTTGTTTATTTATCTAACCAAATCTTTGCTATCACTTTATGAATAAATTGATAAATACAAAAGAAATGGGCAAACAACATACTCGGCAATTGTGAGAACTCTCAGGGATTGTTCACAAGAGTTATAATTACCATTCATAACCCTGCCGTCTTCATTCTGGGCAGGGCAGCCTCCCAGGACTCTGGAAGAATCTTCCTGAAGCCTCTGGCTGTCTTCCAGGCAGGCTCTCAGGGCGGGGGCTGCTGCTCCACAACAGCTGTGAGGGTACAAAGGCTCCCTGCTCTTGGTGACATCACCTACAGAATCCTGTGATCCAGCACAAATAGGGAAATGCCCAGCGCTTAGTCTCCTATGAGAAGAGACATTGTTCTGCAGCTCCATGACGGGCTGAGCCCGTAGAGTTCAGAAGAGGAGCCCAGAAACCGAATGCTAAGGAAATGGGGGTGCGGGCATTCTCTGGAGTGGGGTGCCCTTTAACCCTGAGACATTGGCCTCCACTTCTGTCAGAGCAGCCGCTGACCTGTCCACGTCTTAATAAATAAAATCTTGGGGCGCCTGGGTGGCTCAGTGGGTTAAAGCCTCTGCCTTCGGCTCAGGTCATGAGCTCAGGGTCCTGGGATCGAGCCCCACATCGGGCTCTCTGCTCAGTGGGGAGCCTGCTTCCCTCTCTGCCTGCCTCTCCGCCTACTTGTGATCTCTGTCAAATAAATAAAGTCTTTTAAAAAATAAATAAATAAAATCTTTCACAGTCGAGAACGTGTTAAACAGGGCTCCCATCAACAAGAAACACTAAACAGAAATTATCAACCAAGTTTCGTGGAAATCTAAAGGAAGTGGCCAGTTCTGTTTTATCTTCCCTTGAGCTTTTTACGATTTTATAAACAATTTGCCCCTCTCAGCTTTCCTCGTGGGAAGGACTGGAATGGGGTAAAGTAGCTCTATTTAACACGTCTGGACAACACCCGGACGGTTGCCGTGACGGTGAGGAGAGTCTGAAGATTGCGCAGGGACTCGTAAAGCCTGTCGATGCGGATACCCCCCGATCCGCGTTGAGCGAAGTCAGTGTGTCTGGGTGAGTAGATAAGCCGGACGACGCCCTCTCACCGCAGTGCGCTCTGCGTGTTTGCAGGAAGGACTACTCGGGCGAGTACACCATCTACCTGATCCCGTGCACCGTGCAGCCCACGCAGCCGTGGGTCGACCCGGGAGACAAGCCGTTGGCCTGCACTGCACATGCCCCGGAAAGGTAGGGAAGCCCGCGAAGCCTCACGACCTGTCAGTTCACCCCCTCGCTCCCGCGCGTGTGTGTGTGTGTGTGTGTGTGTGTGTGTGTGACGGCAGCATCGGTTCCCGTGATCCCTTCGTGGTCGTTTGCACACAGGCCTTGTGGCAAAATGCTGAGCCACCGGACACCCGCATTCCCAGCTCAGGTGAAGCACGGCAACACCCTCCCTTCTTCTGTCAGCTTTCTCTCTACAAACCAGTATCGTTTTCATGGTCTGGGTAGTGCCGTAGTTCGCACATTTTTGTGCTTTTTTTACCGGTGATTGCACATGGACAGCGGCTCCCAAGCTAGTGCTGAGGTCTACCTGATGCCCAAGTATAAGGAGCCTCGGGCACAGGTTCTGAGCGCCGTTGCCGCACGTTCTATGTTAACGAATTAACAACATAGTCAATAAGGTGTTTTAAACAGAAACGTGCATAGAACGGGGCTAGGTATTGGCCAGTCGGTGAAAATGTTGTGACGATGGCTGCAGGAGCTCTGCCCCGTGTCTGCCCCGGGACAGTGGCTCGGAACTGAGTGACACACATTCACCGTGACTTTACGGAACATACTTACACGAATAACGAGAATCAACTCCACATTAGCCGGTACCCGCCTCAGACCCGAGACACTCTGCATCCCGCCACACCTTCCCTCGTCCCCCCACTAGTGATTCGGCTCTTGAGTGTGCGGGGCTCTGGTCCGGCACGGAGACCACAGCAGGGCATTAAGAGTAGCCTCTGCTCTCCGGCAGCGTTTGGCCTCGCCCCCTCTTTCTAGCAGCCGGGCAAAGCGAAGAGGAAACATCTTGAAGAGGATGTTGAGGACAGGATCTGACATTACCGTAGAGAGGATTTGGAATGTGACGTTCAAATTAGGAAACTGAGAATGGGCCATCGGATTCGGCGATTGAGAAGTGGTTGGTAATCTTGACAAAGGGCAGGCCCAGTGGACTGAGGGGTTAAAGCCTGGTCAGACCATGAGAGACCGAGGCGAGACAGTACAGACAACAGGGATGAACCATGCCTCCAGGGTTTTATTATAAGGAATGTCAGAGGTCAGGGACAGTGGTTACAAACAGACACAAAGCCAAAGGAGGTCTTATTTGTGATGTAGAGTGGAAACTATTTCAGGGTGTCTGTATACTGGTGGGAGCAACCCTCTTGGTCTATTTGGTGAAATTTAATGTTGCGGCAGGACAAGGGGAAGTCTGCAGCGCCAAGCCTATGAGCAGGGTGGGGATAGGTCCACGACAAGAGGGGACGGGCCTGCCTTCCCTAGAAGCCCAGCGCCTCCATCCGCGGAGAGAGGAGGGCAGGCCTATATGGATCTAGGCAAGGGGAGAATTTGTAGATTGGAGGACAGGGATGGCAAAGGAGAATCTGCTTAAGTCTGCTTTCTCCATAAAATGAGAAGCTGAGCCTCGACTGGAAGTAAGGAAGCCTGAGGTTTGGGAAGAGAGGAGGGAGTGAGGCAGTCATCTCAGAGAGCGGGGAAGCGGGTGTGCTGGAGGCTGATAGCAGCCCAGTGGGCAGTGCCGAGAGCCCGACGAGTTGTTCTAAAATTGCCGTATCATTGACAATAAGAGGAACTATGCATATTCAAGGTAGATACAATTCGATAACTTCCAACGTACAAATACACCCATGGAGCCCCCACAACTAGCATAGTGGCGAGCACATCCGTTTCTTCCAGGGGCTTCCTCATGCCCCTCGGTAGCCTTTTCTCCCACCCCATCTGAGCCACCGCTTTCTCTGGTTTCCGCTGATCTGCCTCCATCACTACAGATTACTTTGCGTTTTCTAGAACTTCATGTCAGTGGCGTCACACAGGATGCACCCTTCTCCGACTTCGTCCACGGAGCGCGAGTATTTTCATGCCTTCCTGTTGTGCGTAGCGGCCGTCTGTTCCCGTCGGTGCTGGTCATCTCCCAGGGTACAGAGGTCCTCTGGTTCATTTATAAGCTCATCCGTTGGTGGACATTTGGGTTGTTTCCAGGTTGTGGCGGTGAGAAGTAAAGCTGCTATGAACATAGACACATGAGCCTTCACATGGACACAGGCTTTCTGTTTCCTCGTGTGCGTACTCAGGAACACAGTGGCTGGATCATATGGTGGATACATGCTTAACTTTTTAAGAAACTGCAGACAGTTTTCTGAAGTGCTTGTTACAGGGAACAGGGTGTCTACCTTCCCCCCACGAGTGTGCTGGTGTTCCCGTTCCTGGTCACAGTGGTCAGGGAGATCCCGTGTGACTAGAGAATGAACGAGTGGAAGTAGCAGTAGGGGTGAGTGGGGAAGTCGGGAGGTGGTAGTTAGAGAGGGAGGTACTGGGAAAAGAGACTTGGGGAGGTGGCACATAGTAGGACCGTGACACGTGAGTGGCTGCAGTGGGGTGGACAAGCTCTTTGGAGGCGAAGCTGTTGAGGAACTGAGAGCTGAAGGGTGTTAGATGATTCATCCCTGTGGACACTGAAGTCACCAAGATCCATGGTAGGAGCACGGTGGTCAGCCAAGTGAGGGAGGGAAAGTGACCAGGAAAATGGTAGTTGGCTGCAATAAGGAGGAACAGAGGGCAAGTAATCAGGTGAGATATGCCGGGGGATTTGTATTCACGTATTCAATGTTCTAAATTGCGAATATATTCTAGATAGAAGACCATATATAAAGCCTCGAGTAATAGAACATCATCTGATAGGAATTCAACTGCATGAGCGAGTATCTCTGGGACTGGGCTGCTGATAAAGTAGGTAGCCGTAAGTGCTGGCGGTGTTAAAGGTCGCGTCCGGAGTGCAGACGGTGTGGGGGCTCTGCACTGAGCTCTTAACACTTACTTCTCACTGTAGTGTGCCGCCACAGCGTTGACACTGTTATTCCCATTTTGTAACCGGTGAAAGTTGGAGTAAAAAAAAAAAAGAACTAGAACATTCCCAGTACCTTTTAGATACCTGTAGTTGCCCCCCAGTTGCCCTGTCGGCCACCTCCCCAGCTGGGGGACTGCTAGAGTGATATTTGTTCTTATCATCCCTTGTTCTGGCTTCTGGTTTACTTCATATTGACTTCTGCATGGTTTTGCATGGTTTTGAGCAATATAAAAATGTCCTACTGCACAAATTTCTCTCTGCAGCTTTTCTTAGTTTGCTACTGAGTCACTTCTTGCTTCAGAAGTGTACCAACATTTGTGTTGATTCGTGTAGCTGTACGGGGAGCCTCACTGTCTAAAGTGTTCATTGTGGGGGGATGCCGCAAGTTATTGGGCCATTCTGCTCGGTGTATAATCCCACACTCCATTGTGAAGAATGCTCTGTCTCTGAGTGTACACATGTAGGAAGAATTTCTCCCGGGTAGGTGCCGGACCTTTTTTAAAATTCTTTTGCCATTTGGAAATGACAGAAGGGAGCAAAGGAGACACCAGCCCATCTGCACCTCTGGTGCTGTGTGGGCCTGAGGGTCCCAGAGGGAAGAGTGTCATTGGGTCACTTTACTGAGGCCTCAGGTTTGCTTTACATCAAGGAGGTCATTACTTGGGGGGTCCCTGTTCTTCCCAGGGTGACTCTCCATGGGGCCTACCTTTGCTTTGGATCATCTCTGTGGCTCCCTAGGGATGCATTAGAACTGCAACACAGAAAGTAATCAAGGCTGATGCAGGGAACTCGGACTGAACTCGAAGGAACTGTATCTCCTCGAATGCCTGCTTTTGTGAGGTCTGTTGGACCTTCTCACCTTATAAATCACTGTCATCCCCTCTAGTCCATTATTTGTTCTGTTTAATCAGTAACTATTTATTAAGTATCTTAGGTGTCAGGCACTATGAGGAATCTGGTAATACCAGGACCAAGAAAAACCTGTTTTCCTGAGTCCGCTGAATGAGCTCTTGGTGAAACTAATGGTTACATCCAAGTTGTCGAAGCAGGGTCAGCCCTAGCTTGTGCCCGTTGCTCCCACGCTCCAAGTGCCTCCCATACCCCACCCTCTCAGATCTACCCACTGGGGCACCTTCTTCAGTCAGAAGTAAGGAAGAGTCAGGTGGACTGTGCCGCAAGCGGGAAGCACTGAAATTATCCCGCACACATTGTTCTTTAACAAACGTGTGTCGGAAACTTGGCTAGCGATGACGGTACAGCAGTGAGCGAGTAGACGCTGACTGTGACTCTGTGCAGCCTGAAATGGGTGAAGCGGACTTTGACCTGATTTATATTTTAAGTCACTGTATTTAAATAAAATATCAAATCGTGATAAGTACCATGAAAGAAAAGTGCACAGAGTAATGGGAACAAAGGATAAGGGGCGCCTGGTGGCTCGGTTGGTTAACCATCTGATTCTTGACTTGGGCTCGGGTCAGTATCTCAGGATTGCGAGATGGAGCCCCGTGTCCGCTTAAGACTCTCTCTCCCCCTCTGACCCTCCCCCTGTTCTCTCTCTCTTGGTCTCCAATAAATTAATTAATTAAATTTTTAAAAGAGAAAGAGAACAAATGATAAGGGATTTGACCTAGCCTGGAAGGGAAGAGAAGGAGAGTGAACTTCCTAGGCACTGTGATATTTGAGTTGGAATCTGGAGAATAAATAAGAGTTAACTAGGCAAAGAAAAGCAGACAGAGGAGGAGGGTTCTTGCAGAATGTCCAGAAAGGTCCAAGTCAGGAAACTTCAAATTCATTATCATTAATCTCAAGTTGACCCGCAGGTCTTCTCAGCAGAAAACAAAATAGTTCCCTAACCAATGGCTTCACTCGCTCACTCTTCTCAACTATTTTATTCTTTCCCACTCAAATTTGCTATATCTTCCCCATGTCCACTCTCAGATGGTTATCTTGTGTCCTGTTTCTTGGAGGAAACAGAAGAAATCAGAAGAGAACTCACCCAAGCTCCTAACAGCATATCTACCCCCTCCCCGTATCTGCAGGTACATAGCTATCCATGAAGGAACAGTCCTAGCTCCTACTGAAGCCAGCGCCCCCCCCCCCCCCGGTGCACTGAAACCCAAATCCTCTCTTCTGGCTTTATAAAGAGCATCTTATAAGCCATTCTCCTCTCTCTACAAATCACTCCAATCAGCATTAAAAACATGTAACTTCTCCCATCTTTAAAAAAAAAAAAAAGTCACTTCTTGACTTCACTTCTCCCTCCACATTCATTTTCCCTTCCCTGTACCTCAAGTTATCCCACAAGAGTTGCCTAGACTTGCAGTTTCCCGTTTAGCACCTTCCGTTATCTGTCTCTTGAGCCCACCACAGGGAGGCTTCTGTGCTCGTCCCTTCAACCAGTGTGGTCTCGTCACGGTCACCAATGAACCTACTAGAACCGGAGGCTGAGTCTCACCTTTATTTCTTGCAATGGCTTTGCGACAGTTAACAGTTGTTCCATCACCTCCTTGAAACACTATCTTCACTCAGCTAGTGTCATGCTCTATAGGCTTTCATCGACCCACTGGCTTTTCCTCACTGTTTGTTCTGCTGGTTCCTCCTCTTCCGCATTGCCTTTGAATTTGGAGCACCCTAAGTGCCGTGCTAGAACTGTCTCTTCTCTCTCTTGTTTTCACATGGTCTCACTCTTCTTTTGTTCCCAAGGTTTTAAATACAAAGGAGCGCCTTCATCCTGGGCTTACCTCTCACATCCGAACCTCTGCATCAGGCTGACTGCTCTGCCTCTCCACCTGGCTCTCTTGTAGGCCTCCCGAGTTGAACACGCCTGTTGCTGAACCCCTCCCCTTCCTCCACCAAATCTAGTCCTCCCCCAGTTTTCCCATTTCAGGCAAGGGAGTTCCATCCTCCTAGTGTTCCTCTCACTGAGGCCTTCTGTGACCGCCATATTTAAAATTTCCAGCCGAACCTCTTCCTAGCATTCCCTTTCTCTGCCTCGTGTTTCTCTTCATCACCTGCTTCCTTCTTGTGTTCTATATGTTTTTAAATTTATTTTATTAACCGACTCTCTATTGAAATGTATTATCCCTCAGGGCATGTACTTTGTTCACAGACGAATTCCCATTGCTAGGACAATCTCTCTCACCTAATAAAAGCATAGTGAATATTTGTTGAATAGTGAGTCCCAAAGTAGTAGAAATATTGAGTCGAGAACATGTCAAGGGACCTAACGAAGGCCAGTCTGACTAGAGGAGCCTTAAGTGCCAGAGGCTGGGAAGAAAAGAACAGATTCCAAAGACTAAGAAAGAAGGCCAGGGAGGTTGAAGTAAGGAGTGAGGCAGGAGAGTATTGTTTAGCAATGTCTTGAGGAGTGGGACATAGAATAAATAAGTTTGGATCGGGTTGAGAGAGTCAAAGTTTCAGAGCAGGCAGATCTGGGAAAGAGAAGTCTAGGCAGGTCTCCATGGCCGTGAGTCCTTCAGCAGTCAAAGAGCAACCTTGGGGACCTTCAGAATGAAAGGGCTAGGAAACGCAAAGAGTACAAAAGAGTTCTAAAGAGGAATTAGATTATTTCTGCTCAAAAGATATTAACCTCATAATTCTCCAAATAACCTCATAATTCTCCAAAGTAGCTCTTCTCCTACACACATCGCTTTATTTGGTGATTATTTAGCACCTGCAACAAAACACAGTTCACAGTCCTGAGGAGGGTGGGAAGGGAGGACAGCGTGCAGTCTGCAGAGTTGACCCTGCTCTCAAGGAGCTCTTGTTTCTCCCGCGTTTAGGTTCCTGATCCCCATTGCATTCCAGCAGACCAACCGCCCCGTACCAGTTGTGTATTCGCTCAATACTGAATTTCAGCTCTGCAACAATGAGAAGGTATTCCTGATGGACCCCAATACATCTGACATGTCCCTGGCAGAAATGGATTACAAAGGGGCCTTCTCAAAAGGTAAGTTGTTATATGTTAATAATAAAATAATAATAATAATAAAAAGGTAAGTTGTTTCATTCACCTACAGAAAGAGACTCTGGCTAGACTTCAGGTGCTTTAGGACCAGTCTCTGGACTAGCATCTCTGCTCCTGGGCCTTCAGGCAACTCTCCAGTGAAGATTCCCCTGGGCTTGGTTCCAGGACAGCCAAGGTTTAATCGAGGAACAGAACCATATCCTTCCTTCATGTTGTATCGAAATAAGGTCACATATTTGGTACTGTAATGACTGACAGTGTGGTACTGTGGAAAACCACCGGTGTGAGCGGTAGGAAGACGAGGGCTTCCAACCAGATTCTAACACACCGTCTGACTTTGGGTAAGTTGCTTTATGTCTCAGTTACTCAGAGAGAGATTGCAACATGACCCCTCCCTACCTACCCGCCGCAGGGTTGCCACATGTCCGTGTACTCTCCACCGTGCTTTCTCTACTAGAAATGGTTCCTCTGACCCCTCCTCGCCCCAAACCAAAGGTTGGTTTCCTTGATGTTTCAAAAAGATAGCCCTTTCTTTCCTTCAGGTCTTACTTAACTGTTAACTGCCTCAAAGAGGCTTTCCCTGACCACACCAGACAACTGAACGTAGGCCTCCATATTTTTCACTTTCATAGAACATTATTCATGTTTATATTGCTTCTCGCCATTTTTAATACACACTATAATATGTATTACATATTTCTTTACTTGTTGCTTATGTCTACCACCAGACTGAGTTCCATGGGTAGGGACTGTGATCAGATATCAGATTTGCACACCAGACCGCCAGTGCCTAGGTTCTCGATAAATATTTATTGACTGAATAAATGAATTAGTTATCTGCCTTTCTTCCCTCAATGGCCCCTTCTGCCTTTTTTCTTCCTTTAACCTTCTCCTCATATCTGGGGTTTTTCTTTCATCCTAAAGACACACTCAAGAGTGTCTGCCCATAACAGAAAAAACAAAGCATCCCTCAGCCCTCACTCCCCTTCAAACTTCAGTCTGTTTTCTCCTTTTCTTTCCTCTGAGAAACTTCTTCAAAGAGTGAGCAGTGAGCACACACAGCCTCTGTGGCCCTTCATCTCCGTCCATCTGTGGCAGGCTGGGATCATCCTACCACACGTAGCTCAGAACTCTATTTTGTCAATGACATCAAACGTGTGGATGTTGACACTTATGTCCTGTTGGGTTTCCTTTGCCCAACAGCCTCACCTGATGCCATCTTGCTTCTCTGGCCACTTGTCATGCTGTTGCCCCAGGTCTTTGTTCTCTGCCACATCCATGGGATTGTCCCCAGGTTCCATGCATGGCTCCTTCTGGTCTTACTTCGCTCTTACCCGTCTGGTCATACCTGTGGCTTGGCCCATCCATGTGTCCTGAACTCCCTATTCTCCTACTCCTCCACGGCCATTCCGTAAGAGTTGACCTTGCCCTGATCTCTCCAGACTTCATTTCTACATTTCCAAGTGTGGGTCTGGAACTACCAAGCCACTTCAAACGGGTCTTTCCGACACCTAGAATGTCTAGAACAGGACTTATCTCCTTCCTACCGTATCTGCTGCTACACTGACTACATCATCAGACTCCAGTTGCCCCAGGCAAAAACCTCAGTATGGTCCTCCACTTGTCCCACACCTCCCATCTATCATTAGGATCAGTGAAATTTGGCTCGCAGACATTTCTCGAGTTCATCCCATGCTTCACAGCTGTACGTTAGACACCTGTCTCTCACAGAGCGTTAGCATAGTCCCCGACCCAATCTCTGTGACTCTAGTCTCTTTGCCTTTCCTCCACTCTCCATGTTTCTGAAGGCGCAGTATGTTGATTTTCCACCCCTGCTTAAAACCTTCCACTGTTCCCATTTCTTAACACCCAAGTCCAGGCTCCCCAGCACCGCTAGCCCATCTTTCCAGGAGTCTCTCCTGCCAAAGCCTCTAACCATCCTCCTCTCTAGTCACACTGACCTACTCAGTGCCACATAGCAAATGCTCTACATGACAGATTTCTGCTCAAATTCTCATCCTCCCTTGTCCCAGATAGGAAACCTCGGACATATTCTTTAAAATGAGGATAATAATCGAACCTGCCTTGGGCTCTTGGGAAGAATAAATAAAATAGTATAAGGAAAGAAAGTAGAAGTAAAGAAAGCGCCACAGCAGGTACTAAGGAGACAATAGCTACACGAGGACTCGTGGCCTGCCAGCTTTCGGTATTTTGTGCCTGGACTTTCTCTGGCATAGAATGCTCTCCCCAGTCTCCCACCTCAAATGCTCAAATGCCTATGACTCATGTTTGAGGATACCGGTCAAACAATATGCCCTCTTTAATCCTTTCCATACCTCTCCCCAGGCAGATCTCTATGCTCAGCTGTCTCCTCATGGAACAGTATGTACCTTCCTCATTGTGGCTCCTAGCAGTATAGTGTTGTGATAAGGGTGGGTTTTCGAGCCCAAGTCCCTTGACTTTGAATCCCGCCCCCACCACTTACTAGCTTCGTGACTTTCAACAAGCCACTTAACCACTCAGCGCGTCAACTTCCTCACCTGTAAAATTGTGAGCACTACCGAGTTTCTTATATGGGAAGAACTTAGTACAGTACCTAGCAAATAGTATGAGTTTGATAAAAGTTAGCAATGCTATTTTTAGCAATTGGTTAGGTTTTATTTCTGTCCTCTCAGCTGCATCTCACTCACCTTTGTATCCCCTCCGCACAGCAGAGTCCGTGGCACACCTTAAATGCTTAATTAATGTTTATGGAATAAAAGAAGCTAGAAATGAACGAATGAGTATTTTAAGGGCGCATGGAACCATAAAGCTCTTCATAGAAAGACTCTAAGGGAGTTTGTTAAATCCTTCCTACTCTTGACATTTCCTTCTCTTTAATCTTAAAGTGTGACCCAATTAATGCCTTTCAATCTTTCTAGGTCAAATCCTTTATGGCCGAGTACTTTGGAATCCAGAGCAAAACCTTAATTCGGCTTACAAACTCCAGCTGGAGAAGGTCTATCTTTGTACTGGGAAGGATGGTCACGTGCCTTTCTTTGACCCCACGGGGACAATCTACAACGAAGGGCCACAGTATGGATGCATCCAGCCAAACAAACACCTGAAACACAGGTTTCTGCTGCTGGTACGCTGACTGTTAGTGTGGCGGGGCTGACCCCTGAGCTGATTTCCGCAGCTAGGAGTTCCGCCCCAAGCAGGTGGAACCCCGCCCTTGGCAGTGTTCTCTGTATGCTGTTTCTCTCTGATCAGCTAAACGCGAGTACGCAAACGCGGTGGTTACAGTGGGCAACAAGACAAGCTACTATTATTATTATTAACGTCCCAGGAAAAGGAAAGTCAAGGCCAGTGTTTCTCAGAGTATAGACCCTGAATATCCCTGATTCTAGTTCAGGGAGTCCAGAAGGTCAAAGGTACTTTCATAATACTATAATGATGCTTGCTTTTTTTTCCCCACTCTAATCCCCTCATGAGTGTAGAGACTATGAAAGGTTTATTGATATGGTTTCAAATTCCACATTGTAACGAATCTTTTTAAATTCCACCTACCGAGTTTGATTTGGAATCAGAGAGAATATCCACAATTATCTGAAGAAGGTATGAAATCATTTCTCCCCTTTTCAAATACACATCTGTGTGAGGTCAGATTTTCTTCATATACTTCATTCAGCCAAACTAACATATCCCAACTGAGTCAATATAGAAGTTGTGAGGATCTAGTTCTTTTCCAGAGAAAATGTAAAACAATGTCAGCTCTCTCTGAGGAGGTGGGGGTGAATATAGGTATTCGCTCTTAAAAAATGTTACTTATGTTAACATGCAGTGGGTTTTTCATTGCCGCTTTAAAATGAATTAGAAAATAAGTATTTGCTAATTTTTCAGTGTTAATTTTAATAGAGTAAATATTGATAGTTATAAATCCTGTAAACAAGACTTTTGGGGTCCTTGATTTTTAAGTGTGTGAGGGGTCCTGAGACAAATGGCTTGAGAATTATTTGTCTCGGCTATCCTACTCTTGGAGCTTTGAGCTCACAGGATCCTCTAAGCGCCCTTCCTTGAAGGGAGCGGTGGGTGCCCAGAGGCGGTGGTTGATCTAAGGAAAGGGCTTCTGTGGCACGTGTTCTCCCGACCCAACCCAAGGCAGGAGTGGAGAGAACGTGTCTCCTCCCAGTGACGGCCCTCTGCCGGGTCAGCGTTTCCGTTTCTTGAAACCTTTCATTTCTTTTCTCCTGAAATTCTAGGACCGCAGTCAGCCCGAAGTCACGGATAAGTACTTCCACGATGTGCCCTTTGAGGCCCACTTTGCCTCCGAGTTGCCTGATTTCCATGTGGTCAGTAGCATGCCAGGTGTGGATGGATTCACTCTGAAAGTTGACGCGCTCTATAAGGTAAGTGTGGCGAGAAGAGTAGGTGCATAAGTCCAAGGCCACTTGAAAAGCTACAAAAAGGGAAACGACATTCTCTCTGGACTGTTAGCCTCTTTTATAGCACTCTTGCTGGTGGGTCTTTTTTATTGGCATTAAGCTTATCATTCAGTCCCAATTTTTTTAAAAAAAATTTATTTATTTATTTGAGAAAGAGGGAGAGAGAGCGAGAGCGAGCACGAGCAGGGAGAGGGGCAGAGGGAGAGAATCTCAAACTCCCCGCTGAGTGCAGAGCCAGACACGGGGCTCTGTCTCACGACCCTGAGATCATGACCTTGAGCCCAAACCAAGAGTTGATCTTAACTGACTGTACCACCCTGGTGCCCCCATTCAATGCAGATTTTCATCATCTATCCCAATCGACCACAGCAATGATAAAATTCTTTAATTTGCTTATAGGCACATATCATTGTGTGTATCAGGGTGCATATGGCACTCTGGTTTTTCTTAAACTCTTCTGTGTTGCCTGCCTTTTTGGCTCACCAGCTGATTTTCACAGGCATGTGGAAAACATTTAACAAAGTCATAAACACAGTACAGCAGTTTAGAATGACAAGAATTACTAATATTTAATAAGCAAAAATACTCTAAATCCAGTAATAAATATGAACTTACAAAATCAATTCCACTTTTTCCTGTTTTCAAGTAGTAACCCATGACCTTGGAGTTCAGAACTATCCCCGTTCCTCAGAAGTTAGCTCCAGACCGTGGAGGGTTTCAGTGGGGGACAGGAAATGGCAGTACAATCTTTGATGATTTAACCGCTCAGGGCATGACCCGGGAAGTGTTCAGATTTAGGAAACTTTGCCCCGTGTCTGCGTATTGCGCACAGAATACATATCTAGTGGATATTTGTTGACCGACTAGTTTAGCTGAAGTTCATCAATAAATTGTAAGTCAGCATCACACACAACTGAAGGTCACCGGGAACAAACATGGGTATTAGTCCCATTACTTGGCTGATACCAATAAAGACTGACAAGCCCAAGAATGCACTTAGCCAAAGGGACCATGAAAGATAAATTCTTGGGGCTCGTCCTTACACAGATGGGGCAACAGAAAAGCATGTGCACAGCTGGCCCAAGGTGATCCCAGTTTGGAAGTAAAATAGAACTTACAGTATTTGGTTCAGTTCTGCACTAGGAGACACCAACCCATGCTAATGCTCCCGTGGAGACCATTGACCAAGGCCTGTGGTCCTTCCGTTTCCTTCCTTAAGAAGTGGCCCATGGGCAGCGGTGACGTGGGCGCTTTGTCTCTGTGTCTCCTCCCGCAGGTGGAAGCAGGACACCAGTGGTACCTGCAGGTGATCTACATCATCGGCCCTGACGCCGCCCCAGGGCCCCGGGTGCCGCGCGCTCTCATGGCGCCTCTGAGGCGGGACCGACGGGATCTGGTGGACCCCAGCGGCCGTCTGACCCTTGACGACTCCCTCATCTACGACAACGAAGGGGACCAAGTCAAGAACGGCACCAACATGAAGTCCCTGCATCTCGACATGCAGGAGCCGGTGGCGGCGGCTTCCCTGTCCCCGACCGGGGCATCCATCGGCAGCGCCCTCGCTGCCGTCATGCTCCTCCTTCTGGTGCTTTCGGTGGCTTGTCTCCTCACCAGGAAATGCCAGAAGCAGAGGAAGAAACCACCCACGGAGGACATCCTGGAGGCGTACCCTCTGAACACCAAGGTGGACGTGTGCCAGAGGAGCCCCGACCGGCCGGAGAAGAACTTGAGCAGACACTACTGCACCGTGCGGAACGTCCACGGCCCGAGTGCCGCCGAGGGGGCCTATGCGTTCAAGGGCGCGCGGGCGAAAAAGCGGAATCTGGAAGTCAGAGTTCACAACAACTTGCAGGATGGCACGGAGGTGTAGCGGAGGACACGGATCCCGTGTGTATTTCTTTCTAAAATCATTTTTATAAAAACGGGGGTCAAATACTGGTATTTTTATAATCTTGCAGTTGAAAAGGGAAAACTATAGCTTTGAGTGGCGGAAGGCACACATCACACGCATCAACTCACAACTGAGCTACCTCACGGGGCAAAGAACCACCGAGACCCCAGAACTCGGGAGCAGGTTCCTCGGGGAGGCCTCGTGAAGGGCGTGGGCCGCTGCGGACGGCGCCTTCTGCAAGGCTGGGCTTAGCGCGGTATCGGGACTGGCGGGGGTAGACCAGCTATAGCTGCTGGAGCTGGGGGCACTGGGACTGGGTTAGGTGCGGCAAGCAGGTCTCGGGGCAGGGGAGGGGTGGCCATCCGCTTCCTGGTCCGCCTCCAGCTTGCTTGTCCCGGGACTTCCCCTGGGCCCCTGAGCCACAGTGTTTGGATTGCTGACACTCTGATTTCATCCAGAATCCTGCAGACCAGCACCACCTACACATTCGCTAATTGTAGCCTCCTGACAGCTGTGCACACTGTGGCCTCTAACTGTCCTTCGCATTTCCAGACCCTTTCTGCCTGGGGGCTTCAAAGGGCCCTGAATGAGGGCCCGGTGCGGCAACTTTCCGGAGAAATCACACAGCTCCCCGCCCCCCCCATCCTTCTGGCACAGCGGACCCCCCTTTACAGAAGGGCAGACTGAAACCTGCAGAGAGGAGGGGCCTGACCAGCGCCTCAAATATATGAGTGATGCACGGCCCCCTCGTGCCCCACTGGCTTACCCTGCACCAAGGACGCCTCAGGACACCCTCCCTGGCAGAGAAGGCTGCAAAACAAGATCCATGCGCCTGGCCTGTCCATCCCGTGTGGCCATGGATGCCTCCGAAGCCCACCTCAGTGTCCCGCCACCCCAGGCTCTGCCCCGTCCAGCAGCTGGCGAACCTGCGTCCTTGGCTTAGCTGAGAGTTTTGTAGTTTGCGAGGGTTTTGGAAAAGCAAGTGATTCCTTCAAATAAAGCAAATTAGGAGAAATCCCAGCTCAGAGTGAAATCTGAGTTAACAGACACCAGCTGGGACTCACAGCGGACCTCGTCCCAGCGCTCGCGGCCGATGAGGGCGCCTGGTCTCGGGAACTTCTCTTTGGAGGGGTCTTTTCTGGTAGCTCAGGCACTTCCTGTTGGACCACATTAGCACGCGACAGGCCATAAACACGTGGCTTTAAGACGATTTAGTGTGCGATAAGCTTCGGGATTTTGTGCATAGTGGGCACACGGCTTGCCTTTGTGTTCCTCATTTTGGTTTTGGCCAACTGGCAAAAGCACAAGCATGTGCGTCGTGTTGTTTTGAAATGAAGCCCAATTTCATTCCTGGGGCGTAAAAGTCACACTCTCGCCCCGGCGCACAGCGCACCGTATCCGCTGAGCAGACCACAGGGCAGCACGCCGCGTCCGGCTTGTATTAGCATGACCCCAGCTCTTTGAGAACATTCCACACCACAAACACCGGTTCTAGAAAGCCGGAAAGAACGAGCCGCAAACGGTTTTCAGCATGTCTACCTGACGCCAAGCCCCTGAGAAAAGGGCCTTGTGAGCGGCGCCTCTGGTTCCTGGGCAGCGCCTCGCACTCCAGAAGCGTCCGCCCGCCGGGTGAGCCAGTGAATGGTGCCGTGGGCAAGTGGCGGGGGGAATCCATTCAGGAAGGCACGGCAGATAGCAAAAACAAAACAAAAAACCCCAAACTGTCTCTTCTGCTTGGGTTATAAATTAACCTCGTTGGAACAAAGAAGCACCACGTGACCTAGGCATGACTCCAGCAGGGTCTTGGGATGATGGAACAGAAAAGCCCTCAGGACGTATCAGCAGACGTTGAAACTGTGACTCAGCCTCCAGAGCAGGACAGTCTGACTCGGCATTCTGAGGTGAGTGAGTTCTTCAGGAGCGCCTAGAACAGGGTGAGCCCCGACTGGTCATGTGCTCCTGGACACCAGCTTGCGCAGTGTGGGGCAGAACTTGTGGACCGGCCTCGGGAGTATCTGGGCTTGGTGTCTTGCGGCTGGAGAGCTCATCAGCCTGGTGTGGAATCCTCTGCAGAAGAACCTAGAAGGTTAATGCTAATCCTGCAAGGACAGAAAGCCTATCATTTGCGGAGCAACTTTCGCGTTGGCCTGTTATTTATCACGGTTCCCACTTGCCAGAACGCTTCCACACTGAACACTTCCTGCGCCGTCGCCTTTGCTCCCTATCCTTGCTCATCCCGTCCCCTCCCGCTGGGGAGGACACGTGCACGGAGGAGTGGCGGAGTGAAGCCACCGAGGGGAGAGATGGAGACCTCCAGGTGCTCTCGGCAGCCTCCTCGTCCCTGGTCTGGAGTGACAAGGGAGATCTCCGGTGGACCACGAGACTGAGAGCTGTCTGTGCGAAAGGAAAGCCTGGGACTGTCCCTGCCGCGCTTCCCCCCTGCTCGTCCCCCCACTCCGTGAACTTGTCCGGACGCTAGGACTTCTTCAGGGATGCGCACTTACTAAGTCGGGAGTGTTGAGACTGTGATGCTGAGATTTACTGCTTTGGTACAGTTTCTCGTTTTGTTTGTTTTCTGTTTCACAGTAGGAATCCAACAATTTGGTCACTAACACGGGATCCTATTTCAGTGAAAGTCCTCCCTTCAGTTTCTCGAACTTGCTCACTGATGCTCCTGTGTGTTTTTACTGATTTTCTGTACTGTGCCGTTCAGGGAGGAGGAACGAGGAGCCCTCAGGGGTTGCAATGTGCTCTCCCACACTGGCTGCGAGGGTTGAGAGGGAGAAGAGTCTGCACCTTGTTTCTGCCTCACCGTCCTCTAGTGGTCCCCAGGCCTCCTGGAGGCCGCCCGCAGACTCCGCGGCGGGGTGTGGAAGTCGTGTCAGGACGTGCGTGCACAGTCTTAGGACATTCAGTCTCTGTGTCCTGTAGGTTTCGTTGTTCTTGGATACGACACACATGCTCAGACTGAGTGAGACATTTGTGGTGCTGTCAACCTGGTTTCTTGACTCAAATGATCTTTGTATTTCTAATACGATTTGTGTGTTACGAATTTCTGGTTTCTCCAATAGCATATGCCACTATATAAATTTGTATTAATA
The DNA here is from genome assembly GCA_004024625.1 of Mellivora capensis. Lineage (NCBI taxonomy): Eukaryota > Metazoa > Chordata > Mammalia > Carnivora > Mustelidae > Mellivora > Mellivora capensis. The sequence goes on from PISX010003923.1 coordinate 91,687, forward strand.
AAGGACAGTCTGGCTGCATTTTTTTTGCCATGTTCTTTTCAGATCATTCATCTCATTCACATAAGACACCGCCTTTGAGGTGGCAAAATCATTCCGAAATTTGAGGCGAAGTTCTTTGGAAAAAAACCTGCCAGAAGGGGTTGAATCTGAGACACACATGGACCGAGCTATGAGTCAGATAAAGAAGAAACTACAGTCCTAGATCATCATAGCTCATCTTCTGCAATCAGAAACCCCAGTAGGAAGAGAAATAATTCAAATCTCCGTACACCATACAATAGGATGCTGTATTTATGCTGTATTTATTACCATCAGACCCTCTGAGGATCCTTGCTATAGTGTGAAAATGGCTGGTCCTTTCATGCACTCACAGAAATTTGTGACACGTCCCTAACTCACCCTGGAGAGATGACCAAGGCTCAGATAAGTTGATTGGCGAGTGAAGGGACAATGGCAGAGTCAGAAAGCAACTGAGCCCCAAAGTCTCGGCATTCTGCGAGCCGAGGCATGTGTGCCTGTCCCCCCTGGGGAGCTGCCTTATATTAAAAAAAAAAAAAAATACTGCCAATGACAGTGGCCAGGAGAGCTCTGTTGGCCCCTTTTCATGGCACATTTGCAAACTCAGCAAGACTTGAGAAAGCACGTTTTCATAAAATCTGAGGAAAGGAGGCCACAACCCTGCCTGGGAGTTCTGTAGGTACTACTGGGACTTGAGGTAAACTTGACTTCCTGCCGGTTTCCTGTGATTGTCCTTTGCCTAACAGCCGGGCTTTCGGCCCCGGAGCACACTTCTCTCCGGCCCCTAGAGAAGTCGTATCAAGAACCAATCTCCAAATCATTAGGATTTAGGATTGGCTATGAAAATGCTTCCTGAGACCTGAAATTTCACAGGCATCAAATTTAGAAAACTTGGGGGTAAGGGGCAGAAAATGAGTTCTCACGGAGATTTTGCAGCTCCGCACGGACCAAGATTTGGAAAACATTGTGGGAACAGGAGAGGGAGATAATACTGAGAATATCCCACAAGGCTCAGCGCCATAGAATTGTTGATGTTGTTGGTTAAAAGTAGTCCAGAATTAGTTGTTTTATGTGTCTCAACCTAATATTAAAATGCCACGATTGTGTAATAGAGATTCTGGCCCCAAATGAGCCTGAGAGAATTCTAACTAGAGCCCTTGAGAATGGTGTCCTGAGTGTAGCCGGTAGCCCAGGCTGCTCTCCAGTAAAACATCGGGCACTTCCAGCAATCGAGAGCAAGGAATCCCTTACCTATCCTGCCTCATGGGGTCCTCAGGACAGCCCTAGGAGAGAGTCGTACGTCATTGTCCCAGATAGTTTTCTTTGAAAGTTCTAGATGAAAACCAGGATTTCAAGTCTTGGCCACGAGACGTTCCCGGGCACAAATTGGTGTTTAAATATGGTCCAAAGCCCCTATAACTTGGATTTAATGCTTGTCGTGAAAAATGTGGTCACTTGGTCTATACAATAAGATAGACCCAGCCTGCAACTCTTTCTAAAACAAATAAACATAAAAGCTAACGGTTTTAGTGCTGGCTCATTTTGGTTTAAGGCCACCAAGTTCCAAGACCAGTTAGTTATGAAAGCTTACTAGAATCCCACTCTCTGGGAGAACATTCATAAATTGCCAAAAACCAGTTTTCAAGATGTCTGCCTTAAATATCCCTCACTGAGGAATGTGTCCCGAATGAACCAATGCTCAGTACCAGTGACTCCCAAAAGTGCCTTTGCTGCTCCTTCTGTCTCCACACCAATCCTCTGCCCTGTTTGTGCTCTAGGAAACTGATTTTCCAGACATGATTCTCCAAGGCTCCCTTGCCCCTTCGCTTCTGGTTGAGATTGGCCAAATGGAGACACCGATGGGAGAGAAATTAAGCTGTGTCTATCCTTCCCTGCTACTCCCCACTGCCTTGCCCCATGTGTGGCTCTGGTTGGTTTCCTCCAGAGCCACAGCCCCTCTTCCACAGTCCAGTTCTCAGAAGTAGATAACAGCATCCCTCCCTTGCCTACAGGCGTGAAGTCAGTAATGAATGCATCCTGTTCCTGGTCATAGAACCTTCACCATCAGTGTGGATTCCTTCAACTTAACCTGCCTACACACTGTAAATAGTCCCTTTTCATTTTTTTTTAAGATTTTATTTATTTATTTGAGAGAGAGCGAACTGGTGAGAGAGACGGAGCATGAGCAAGGGGGAGAGGCAGAGGGAGAAGCCGGCTCTCCACTGAGCAGAGAGCCCAGTGCAGGAAGTGATCCCAGAATCCTGGGATCGTGATCTGGGCCAAAGGCAGAGACTTAACAACTGACCCACCCAGGTGCCCCAGGATTGCGTTTGTTTAATGTAATGTTTAATAATGGCTGTGTTTGCTTGCAAAATTCCTAAAAATGTAGAGATTCATTTTTGCATGTCAAGCCAGCCTCAGCACACCACTGTAAGAGCAAACTAATACCTACAACCACTCGGTCAACTAAATCTGCTTTTATTAGTTTTCACCTCCCAGGCTAGCCTCGATTTTAAATATACCCCAATAACGTTGATCTAAAATCTTATGCTTGACTCCCAAATGGTTCTATTTAGAGGGGGACAAGGTGATAAAGGAAAAATTAGCTGCTTCTAAAACTATAAGGTAGTTCCGTGTACTCAGAACGGTGAAAATGTCATCAAACAATCTTTTCTGGGTTCTTTTTCTGAATGACTACAAAGCTGGTTTCTGAGATCTTAGTATTTATCATTATTATCATTCAACACTTCCTTCTGAGAAAATTCATCCTTTGAGGGAAAAAATATTAGCTTTATAATCATGCCATAGGGTGATGCGAGTCTGAAAGATGGTAACTGGGCAGTTGTTGCAAGGAGAACAATTCAAAAAATCGTTAGAGCGTGTTTTGTTTTAAAGTTACCATGCTGAAACCAACGAGGTTAAACCCTGACCCTGAAACAGCACAAATAAACCCTACAATACCACCACCTATTGCTCATTTCCTTCTGGATGGAAGCCCAGCCCTGCTACTTCCTGGTTGTGCGGAACACAACCTGCGCACATTCCCCACGCCCTCTGAGCCTGTCTCTGTGTTCGCAAAATACGGCTAATCACACCGAATCGAAACTGGCTAGTAAGTGGGAAATAAGACCATGTCCACAAAGGCATTGCTCAATGTCTGGCATATATAATAGCTTCTTGATAAATAACCACCTCCCGCCACTATGCTGGTCCCAGAATGTTCCAGGATGAGTTGATACTTACTGGTGTGTCGTGGCAACCTCTGAGTGGGAGTCAGAGTCACAGGCAGAAGGAAAGGCAGAGCACCGCCACCCCTCTCTCGGAAGGAAACCCATCTTCCCTTAGGATTTGTGAATCTGGCGGCTCCCTGTGTCTGGCTCCTTAAGCAAGGCTCCTTCTCTGTTTCTTCCAAATTCAGCTCCTTTTCCATTTAAGGAAGGATGGTCTCTTGAACCAGTGGTCCTCAAGCTCTGGGCTGCACCCAGATCACCTGGAGGGCTGATTACAACAGTAGGTCTGGGGTAGGTCTGAGGGAATTTGACCTTCTAATGGGTCCCCATGTCCCAGCCCAAAGAAGCACTCTTCAAGGCCTTCCCGAGCCCCAGCAGCCCCTGTCACGTTTAAAGGCAGCATGTATTATCTTGCTGAAAGACTAGAAAAAACGAGTTTACATTGTTGTAGATAAACCAAACCAAAAGTTTACGGGCATCTCAATGACAGCGGACTCATTCTAATCCTTTTCTTCAGGCTAATCTTTTCACTAAAACTTTGCTCAAGACAATAGCATGGTTGTAAGGCAAACTTACATGTGATTGAGAGATACGGGGCACACTAAAAATGAAAAAGAAAGTAAGAATTCTTTCAAATGATAATGTTAAAATTATTCAGATTTCATTGCCTGCTTCCCTGACTGCCCCAAACTTTTAGTGTCCCTTTTCTTCTGAAGCCACAAGTTTTTTCCCCAGGCTTTAGCATTACAAATAACAAATTATAAACCATCTTGAATTACTAACTTCAGCTTCTCAGGAGTTGGTCTTGACCTCAATTAGATTATAAACTCATTGACATCTGAACTATGTCGCATTATTTCCTTTTAATTTTCCATAGCCCCTAAAAGGTGGTGTTATGCCTTATAGATAGTTTGCAGTCGATAAATATTTACCAATGAATTTTAATTAAAATAAATCCACACCTCTGTTTCAATCAAAAACCAATAAATAATAATTTAATACAAAAATATACTGCTTTTGTGTAAGAAAGGGAAGAAATAAGAACGTGTATTCATTTGGCTTGATTTTACTTAATGAAACAATAAAAGAATATACAAGAAACTAAAGAAAGGAAGGGCTTACCTGAAGGGGGCAGCAGTGAGTGGTAGGCAGGAGGTGGGGGGGTGAGGAGGGGTGGGGTTGTTAGAGTCAAGACTTTGAAGGATGTCTTTTTCCAAGTAAAAAAGAAAATTTTTTTAACCATGTAACCATCTTAAAAAAGTTTTATTAACCGAGGAAGTTCAACTATTCCTCTTCTCTCTTAAATTTTCTTAACAATGGCCAGATTTATTCAATTACTGTTTGGCTCTGATAGGAAGATCTAACTCCACTGCTTGGAGGGTAGTACCAAAGGGCACCCAGTGGAGGTCATGCCCAAAGGAGCGCTGAATCGGCTTCCTACTGCTGTTGTAACAGATTACCACAAATACTAGTGGCTTAAAATGACACAAGTTTATTATCTTAACTCTTCCAGAGATCAGAAGTCCAAAATGGGTCTCACTAGGCTAAAATCACAGGATTGGCAGCCTGCATCCCATCTAGAGTTTTTGAGTGAGAACTCCTTGTCTTACCCAATTCCTAGAGGCCCCCTGCATCACTAGGATCATCACTCCTTTCTATCTTCAGAGACAGCAATGACCAGCTGAGCCTTTCTCACTCAGCCATCTCTCTGCTCAGCCTCTGTCCCCTCTGCCCCACATAAGGACCCTTGTGACTACATTCGACCCGCCTAGATATTCCAGGATAATCTCTTTATATTAAGGTCAGATGATTAGCAACCTCAGTTCCATCTGCAACCATGGTTCCCCCCTGCCATGTAACATAACATACTGAAAGTTGTCAGGGATTATTTTGGGCCATTCTTTTGCCTACCATCCAGATCCACAGAATTTGTACAGAATTTTGAACCACAGAAATCATAGGACCCAAACCATCCGCCCCTCTCCTACTGTTGCGTGACAACCAACAGTTTGCCCGTGGGTCTCTCTTTTGTTGAATGATTTACTTCCAGAAAAGGGAGGGACCCATAAAAGGCAGTTAATCTATATTTCTTTCCCTGTCAACTGAGCCAACGAGGGGGTCATGAATCATGGCAGTTTCTGTTGTTAGAGAATGTGACTGTAACTGTGGAGCTTTTGAACATAAAAGAAGAACGGTTTCCCCTAGATTACCTGCTAGTCCTTCCCCTCCCCCTCATTCTCACGGAAGCCGCATGGGTCAACCTCTTGGCATCATGTGTAAATTTATCACTGTCGTGATTAAGATGAGCTTCAGAGCGGGCTGGCTGGGTGTGAAGCTTAAAGGCAGGATTTGCTGGCCATGTGACATGGGCCCGGGATCTTACTCACTGGACAGTTTATGCAGCTCTAAGGAATAGCCACCTCATTTGATTGAGGTGAAAGTTAAGGGAGGTGGTGTGTACAACACATTCAGATCTGCGCCCGGCATATAGCTGGTACTTAAAAAAATGAGCTATGTTGTCGATTATTTTGTTGTTTCAAAGACCAAAATAATATTTGATAGTTTATTGCTTGAGCTCTTTTTCCTCAGGAGGTCTTACTTCCATGGCTAACATCACCCTGAGATGTTGAGACCTTCCTGTCCAGACCTGAACATTGGATGTAGGAGCCTCTCCAGCGGTCCTTGCTCCATCTGACAGCGTTTGGCCCTGTCGGGAGCTCCCAACGCCTCCGCCGCGCTCTCTGTATACTGCGAGGATGGGTTAGGTGACTGCTCACAACTCTCCCCTGCCCACCCACCATCCCACGCGGGACGATCGGCCATCCTGTTTGTCCCATAGGATGTTAGAAGTCATGGTGCAAGCCAGGGCCTGAGAAGTGCCCGTGTAGTTGAGTGTGCCCTCTTGCACACGGACAATGCCAGAAGAGTTTCCTCCAGGTGGCTGTTGCCCTTTTAGCCCGGGCTCAGAATGAACACAGGAAGCAGCCCAGCCATCCCGCTGCTCTGGGAGAACAGATGACTTCTTTTCACCCCCTGAATTTCAGGATGGTTTGTTAGCACTATGGTGGCAGTAGCTGATACAGTTGCCCATTCTCTCAAAATGTTTCACAGTATCGTCCCGTTTAAAAATTCTTTGAAGTTGCCTAATCTGCAACCTATTCATAACTTCCAGTAACCACCAGCTCCCTGCACCAAGCATTCAAGTGTTTCCTCTTTTTTCTTTCCTTACTTGATTTTCAAGTGATAATATCATCAACCCACATGCCTCTGAACAAAAAACTAGGTAAAGTTCCTTGCAGAATTATTCATAGTAGAAAAATACTGAAACCATGGCATGTCCATCATCAGAAGAAGGATGCAACGAAATACAATGTAGCCTTTTAAATGACCGCAGCACTGAACAGAAAGAGCTGGTCAAAGAATATACATCTTGACATCATTTATTTAAAGTTTTAAAATCTGCAAAACAGTGCTATGTAATATTTATGGCTGTATAGATATATGGAAACAAGTATAACAACATGCACAAAATTATAACACTGAATTTATTGTTGGGTTATCTCTGGAGAAAGAGGGAGGCAAATGGATCCAAAAGAACACAAAAGGCACATCAGTGGTATCCATTTATCTTTTAAAATATCTTGAAAACATTCTAAATGAACACAACATAATGTTTAAGCTTTGATAAACCTGTCTGACGAATACATAGGTAGTATTATTTTAATATCATTTTTTCTTGTTGGTATTTTAAGTTATTTCACAATTAAAATTTTTATGTAGCAACTTTTTAAAAAAAAGACTTTAGTTATTTGAGAGAGAGAGCATGAGAAAGGAGAGGGTCAGAGGGAGAAGGAGACTTCCTGCTGAGGAGGGAGCCTGTTGCGGAACTCGATCTGGGACTTTCAGATCATGACCTGAACCAAAGGCACTTGCTTAACCAGGTGAGCCACCCAGGCACCCTATGTAGTAACTTTTAAAGAAGAGACTGTGGGAGTTGTTGTAAGTTTCTTGCTATGGTCTGAATTTTGTGTCCCCCCCTAAAACTAATATGTTGAAATCCTACCCCCCAATGTAATGGGATTCAGAGGTGGAGCCTTTGGGATGATTAGGTCAGAAGGGCAGAGCTGTCATGAATGGGACGTGTGCCCTCATTAAAGAGGCCCCAGAGAGAGCTCTCTTGCCCTTGAGGCCACGTGAGGCACAGCAAGAAGACAACTGTCTTGGGAGCAGGAAGGGCGCCCTCACAGGAAACCTGCTGCAGCCTTGATCTTGGACTTCCCAGCCTCGGGAACTGTGAGGAGTGTTTTGTTGTCTATAAGCATCCAGTCTATGGGAGCTTGTAACGGTAGCCTGAAGGGACTAAGACAGGGCTCTTCTTGACTGTTCCCATGGCCGGTTGTTTCCGGAGCTCTTGGTTGTGGTCTAACTTGGCCTCTTGGGCAAATCCTAGAACGGGCTCGACCCTAGAGCGGCACCTGCTTCTCTCTGGGAAAGAGTCCGGGTTCCATCCTCCATTCTTTGCTTTTGCCCTCAGCCCTCCTGTGCTTTCAGCGGCTTCCTCTAACGGGAAAGGCAGGACAAGGGACGGTGCAATGCCAGGTGGAACAGCCCAAAAAGCCACAGTCGCCCCAATTCCACCTCTAACGGTCACTTTGGAAGTCCAAGTGGCAGAGACTCCAGAGTCTTCCCATGGGATTTTAATTTTCTCTTCTCTCTTCCGCCTCCTTGTTTAGGGAACCTGCATCACTATCTTTTTAGAGGATGATTGCGACTGTCGCGCAGTCTCCCTCCAACACCTGCTGCTACTTGGTGCCCCGACCTGAAGTCTGTCATTCAAGGTCAGCCCTGCGGGGAGGAAAGGAACCTAAGGGCTGAGGCCAGGGCTGAGTCCCACGTGGGACACCTTTCCCTCCAGGGGCCTCGGATCATTCACTTTCCAATTTGGTGTCCTCCGCCGCAAACTCAGCACGCCCAGAGCTGGAGGAACGAGGGGCGCGGGCGGGGACGGGCCGCGGCCTCGCACCGGGAACCCGCAGGGGCTCCTCGACTCTCCACGCGGCCTTGCGCACGCAGCCGCTCCCGGGGCGTCCAGCCCCCCTCGTTGGTGCGGTTGTGCCCGGTGCCCACGCGCCCTTCCGCCGCGCGTCGCCCCACGTCCGCGTTCGAGTCCCCGCAGCGGCCCGCAAGCTCAGCCGCGGAACCGCAGGGCCGCCCGGGCTGGCACGTCTGGTTCCGCCCGGCGTCCCTGCGCGACTTCGCGGAGGTCCCCTGAGCCCGCGGTCGGGTCCGCTCGCGTGGGAACCGCGGCTCCTTCACCTCCGCCCTCGCAGCCCCGGGAGGCTCCCCGGAGGCCGCTGCCTCCCCGCAGGGCTGCGGCCGGGCTGCAGGGAGGGCGCGCTCGCGGGCACGCGCGGGGCCGCAGGGAACGCAGCTCGGGCGGGGGCGTCGGGGCGGCCCGCGCTGCGGCCGGGGCAGGACGCACGGGCCGGGCCGGACCCTGCCGAGCCGCGGACGCAGGAGGCGCCGCGGCGGGTCGGAGCCGAGCGCGAGCCGACGAGTGAGCGCGGACGGAGGCTGGGGTGACGGCGGCGGGGCGCAGGGGCGAGGGGGCGCGGGGCGGCGGGGCGCGGGGCGGCGGGGCGCGGGGCGGAGGGGCGCGGCCAGCCTTTCCCGGGCGTCGGCGCCGGGCCGGTGCGGCGGGAGGCCGCGGGCGGGGCGGAGGAAGGGGCGGGGCGGGGCGGGCGCCGAGCAGCCGCGGGCGGGGCGGGGCGCGCACTCCCGCTCCGGTTCGCCCGCTCGCCGGGTCCCTCGGCCGCGCCGCAGGTAAGACCCGCGTCCCCGCGACTCGCCCGCGGCTGCCGGCGCCGGCCGCTGGGGGCTCCGGGCCACTTCCCCGGGGGCGCGGCCCACGCCGCAGACCAGGCGGAGCCCGCGTCCCCACGTCAGAATGGGGGAAACTGAGGCCCAGAGGAGCAAGAGCGGTGTGCCTGGGGAGGGCCACCCGACCGCGGTGGCGGCGGCCGCAGACCTTCGCTTCTGGGGAACCCGCGGCCATCTCAGCCCCCCGCGTCCTAAGCGTCTTGGGGACAGAGAAGGAGCCGGGGTCGGAGCTGCCCTTTGGGTCCCTGGCGGAGCGGGAGGGGCGGGCTGGAGCCGAGGACTGGGAGCCCCGCCCTCCGCGGGAGCCTTCGCTCCTCTTAACGTAGACCTTTTATTTTCTTTCACTTGAGAATTTCTTTGGTGGTAGGAGAAAAGCGTATTTAGACGTGGAGCGTTGGGAATCCGAGAAGTTTGCTTTTCCTTGAAAAGACTCACCTTTTCTTTCATTGCAGCAGCCACCGCCCCTACTCGAGATTCACCCCGCGGGCATTTGAGTCAGCAGGTGGGGAATCCGAGGCCTTCGTTGCAAATGACCTTGTGCAGGAAGCCGTGGTCTGTGCGGGGGCTCAGAGGCCCCCGTCGCTGAAGGCCCCTCTGGGGCTGATAAGGAGCTACGTGCGGGACAGAAATTCTTCCCCAGGATCTGCCTTCTGCAGGGGCAGCAAGACTGAGCCCTTGGGAAGAGCTACATTTACAACTTGCGTTATCATCGTCGTAAAAATGTAACTCATTGAAACATTGTTCTCCAGAGATGTCCCCATTGGCTTCACGAAGGCAGAAAACCTTAGACAGGAGAAAGGGAATTTACAGATGTAACTTGAAACTCTTAAAGTTTAACGATTCTGGAATCTTTTTCTCAGAGCTGTGGGGTCTGTGTGGAGCCATCTGCTGAGAAATAGGGATGGAGGGGAAGTAAAGGAAATGATGTAGATCCCCGAATCCCTTTCTGAAAGGAATGTTTAAAGTTCTGTTGTCAGGTCATTTGGATTTCTTCTTAAAATTTAAATCGTTAATAATTGTTGGATCATTATACTGGATCAACACGGATTGAGTATCAGCTGTGACAATGTATGGGGCAGGCACTTGGGTAAGGCAGAGCACGGGAGTTAACGTCATACCTTTGGAGTGTGACTGTCAGGATTCAGTAGGGGGACACTTATTGCTGTGTGGCCAGAACATTATTGTACCTTCTCTGTGCCCCAGCTTTTTAATATGTAAAGTAGAGATGTACGGGGTTTTTTTTAAGATTTTATTTATTCATTTGAGAGAGAGAGCACAAGTAGGGAGAGCAGCAGAGACGGAGACAGAGAGGGAGAAGCAGTCTCCCTGCTGAAAAGAGAGCCTGATGGGGGGCTCGATCCCAGATCGTGGGACCCCGGCATCATGACCTGAGCCGTAGGCAGACACTGAACCAGCTGAGCTCCCCAGATGCCCCTAAACTGGAGATGTTCTTAATGACAACTAGCTCCCTTACTAGGTTATTGTGAGACAATATTAAGTCATTCATTCATTCAGTATTTTTTTTAGTGCCTTATATGCCCCAGTGAACTAAAATGACAAAAAGCCTTGTGAAATTAACCTTCCAGTGTTGTTTATATGACCTGGTGCGTAGGAGGAACTCCGGATCGCAGCTGATATGATTTCAGTTTCTGCCAGCAGCAGCCTTCCTCTTCCATTTCTATAGATGAAGAAACCAAAGCTCAAGGAAATTGAGCTTTCAGAAACAAAATGAGAACTAGTGACACCTTGTAGCCACTGTGTATCTAGAGGGATGTAATGTTAGATCTGGTAACTAGACAGCCCACTGCCCTAGGCTACAGATTGCCTGAGAAAATCAGGCTAAGTATTTCCAGGGACGTGTGGTGTAGCTTCCTACTGAACTTTGTTCTGGGGCCATCACTGAATTTTTAGAATATTTTGTTCCTAGGATTGGTGAGAGCAACTTGCGTTTCTAAATTGACCCTGGAGATACGCCAGCGTGTCTGAATAATGTCTACATAGGAAAAGTGCCTGGCTTTCCAATAGAGCTCTGCCAAAGAATTGCCCTTTTTACCTCGGGGCCCTACCAGAGCCTCCTCAAAGAGCAGGCACGTCTGTTTACAACAGTCCGTAGGCTGGGAGCCTTGTAAAATGCAAATGGAGATATCACAGTCAAACACAAAGAATCCAACTGAAGCCAGCTAAAATTTGTTTCAGGATGGGGTCAGAGGAGACAATTTCTGTTTCTGTTGTTGTTCCCCAGGATGGTATCACAAGAGAGGCAGGCAGAGAGAGAGGGGGAAGTAGGCTTCCTGACGAGCAGAGAGCCCGACGTGGGGCTTGATCCCAGGACCCTGAGATCATGACCTGAGCGGAAGGCAGAGGCTTAACCCACTGAGCCACCCAGGCGCCCCTCTATTGGGACTTTTAAATGAATGAAGAATTTGTTTTCCAGGAAACATATTTGTAAACCCCTTAAGTATGGAGATTTTTTTTCCTTGTTTTGACCCCTTTCCAGTCCCGCACAGTCCGTCGTTGTCCATAGTGGGTGCTCGTAAATGTTTGTGTAGTGTATAGGGTACTTGATGCTGGAGACACATCGCCTTACTGAGATGGTTTCTCTTTGAATGTTGACTTCTGTTTTTTGGATTAAAGTTTAGGGTTTTTCTGAGATTATGGTATTCTGAATCCCAGATTTATCCTGTTTAGTAATTGTTTTCTTTAAATAGGTTCGTGTGATCTCAAGTCAAGCAAAGGTGGGATATCATGGCTTCTGTCTGGGTAAGTAAAACTCAAGCTTTCACAATACAGTAACTTTTCTTAGTCAAATGAAAATGCCAAAAGTCAAAATATTAAGAACAAATTTTTGAAAGTTTGTAAAAGGTTCATTGGAAAAAATGACATGCCAAAAAAGCGAAGGGATGTCTAAAAAGAATAAAATACAAATGTGTATTGTAGAGGTACATAGCTGAAATAATTTGCGATGACACCAAAGTAGAGGTTAACAACAGAGAAAATTTAGTTTGGGAGTTTATTATATGATAAGGGTAACATTTCATATCAGGAAAATACGTTTGCTTATTCAACAAATAATGTTAGGAAAATTTCTAGCCATTTGGAAAAAAAAGTAAATCTGTATTCCCTCCCCTTTCTTACCTTAAAATGCATTTCAGATGGATAAAATACTGAAATGAAAAAGACAAAGTATGGGTGAATGTTAAAAATAATCATGAAGTAGAAATGGCATTTGCAACTATAATTCCAAACCAAAAGCCTAAAAGAAAAACATTGATCTACTTGACTGCATATAAACTTGTGATTTATGACAGCAAACGACACTATTAGTAGAGTCCAAAGACAACCCACAGGGGAAAAATATTTGGAGCACCTCAGAAAAAAAAACGCATTTTCCTAACATGAAAATGACCTGAATAAGTCAATTAAAAAAAAAAAAAAACTTGATGGAAAAATTTGTCAGAGCGTGAATAGCACATGAAAAGAATTACATATGTCCCACAGACGTTTGAAAAGATGCTATCACTCACTTGGAAAGAAAGAAATGTAAATAACACAGTGAGAAACCATTTCTACCAGAAAATTGGTAGGGGTGAGAAAACCCTATAGTAAGACCAGTGTTGCGAAGTCTGTGGGCAAGACAGGTACTCCCCTACCCTGATCGTGGGAGACTGCTGGATGGCACTTTGGTGACAGTCGATGTTGAAATGCACACCGCCTTTAGCCAGTTTTTCCATTTCTGGGCATTTATCTTACCGATGTCCTTTCATAAGGCTGAAAAAATACAGACCTAACGACACTCATCTGTATTAATGAAAACATGCAGACAGCATAAATGGCCACCATGGTGTATAAAATTATTAAATTACTCACTTGTAACCTACAGCCATTTTTTAAAGACTATTTATTTATTTATTTGTTTGACGAGGAAGGCAGAGGGAGAGGGAGAGAGAGTCCCAAGCAGACTCTGTGCTGAACACGAAGCCCAAAACCGGGCTCGATCTCAGGACCCTGAGATCACAACGGGAGCCAAAGCCAAGAGTCAGGTGCTCGACCGACTGTGCCACTGGGCGTCCCCAACTTACAGTCGTTTTGATGTGATCGTTAAAAAGTATGGGGACGACGGTGGCCAGTTCTCTATATACTGATAATAAGGAAATGTCCAAAGATGTTAATTAATGAAAAAATTATTGAAAAAATCAAGTTGTAGAATAGTGTAGAGAGTGAGTCTGTTTATTTCTTTAATATTTTTAAGGATTTTTCTTTATTCCCTTGAGAGAGAGAACACGAACACACACAAGCTGGGGGGAAGGGCAGAGCAGAGGAAGAAGCAGGCTCCCCGCTGAGCAGGGACCCTGACGTGGGACTCGATCCCAGGACCCCAGGATCATGACCTAACCCCAAGTCAGATGCTCAATAGACTGAGCTACCCAGGTGCCGCATGGTTCTGTTTAAAAGAAAGTAAAAAGAAAAGAAAAAATATATACATAAAGACTATATTACATGAAAACTCTCTAAAAAGGCAGAACTGTGAACAAGGGCACATTTATTTTTTAGTGCGTCACCTTCCATGCTCTAATTTTTTTGTTAATGATGAACATACATTATATACTTAAGTGAGGGACAGAAAGGCTTAAGAATAGTTCGTATGGAGATATACCAGCACTAGGTATGGGTGGTGCTTATGAGAGGTTTGCTTGGCCTCAGATTATCCCCTTACCACTGACCAGGAGGGCAAGCTGTCCCCCTTCCAGCTCTAAAATTCCCGCTGCTATTATGGATACTTGGTAGAGTCAGATGGAGGGGGGAAAAACATCTCTCCAAAATGCTGGTGTTAAAAGTCTCCCTCTAGTCCTTGTCCATTAGTAAATCGACATGGGGTTGGTTGGTCAGGCTCTCCACTTAGTTGGCCAGCTGACGCCTTCGAAGTCGTTACTCTTACTCTGTGTCTAGTTTATGAATTAAACTTTATGGTAGCTATGCATGTTTAGGAAAAAAGCAGTGCACATAGGATTCAGTACTATCTGCAGTTTCCGCGGGGTCTTGGGAGGCATCCAGGATGGATGGGGCTGGGGCTACTGTACAGACATACAGTGGAGCATTATTTAACCTTAAAAGGGAAGAGAATTCTGGCACACGGTTACAATGTGAACGAACCTTGAGCACATTATGCTAAGTGAAATAAACCAGTAAAAGACATAAAAAGACAAAATACTATGATTCCATTTATATGAGGCATCTGGAGTCAAATTCGTAGAGACTGAAAACAGAGTTGTGGTTGCCAGGGGCTGAGGAGGGGATGTGTTGCTTAATGGGTATAGAATTTCGGTTCTGCACAGTGAAAAAGTTCTGGGGGTCCGTTTCACAATACTGTGGATATTCTCACCACTACTGAACTGTTGTACACTTAAAAGTGGTTAATGTGGTAAACTTGATGTTATGCTTTTTTTTTTTACCACAATTAAAAAAAAAAAACCTGGGGATTTCTGTAATTGTTCTTATCACTAAGTTTTACTGTTTTCTTTTTCCCTCTTACACGCAAAAGCACATGTATACCTCAACACAAATAAGCAATCCAGTCCATGCTTTTCTCCAAAACCATAGATCAGCTTGCGGTTACTAATGGATGACGAGCTTATTGGAATGACAGGATCCAGAGAGAAGAGTCTGGTTGCCATTTTAGTGTATTTCCTTGCAGATGAAACTATGGCTGGTTTCCTAGGTCTTTATCTTCTAGGTGTGGCGCAACCTCCCATTGTTTCAGAGGAGTCAACAGTCAACATTGCATTACTGTTTGGAAACGTTGCTTATCTCTGTTCAGGCCTGTGTTCTCCTAATTAACCCCTGATGAGAAGTTTGCACTCTTCAGACCCAGGGTCCCTTTAGGTCGCTTTTAAGTCCGCAGCAAGCGCTGGGCAGCCTACAGATTAGAACGTCTTAGGAAACTGGCCCGTGTGTGGATGATCTCTTCGCTGCTTTGGAGGAGGCCGGCAGGTGCTCAGCAGCGCTTGGTGGGGCGGGCCCGCGGGCTCTTCCCCTGCACAGGCTTCAGGCTGAGCAGGATGGCTCGGGCCCTGCGAACGGCCGTCATGCAGAGGTGTGGGCCAGACTCGTTCTCGGGGATCGTGTACCTGATGCCGCTGACAGTGGCCTGCGCGTTCTTGTTAATGGTGGTGGCTCGTAGGAAGGGGCGAGCTTTCTGTGGCGGGATCTCTGCTTCCCGAGCACCACTAGACCTTTGTCATCGAATGTGGGCCCCACACCACCCAGTCTTAACGCTGAATCCGCTGGTTGTAGGGGAAGGAGTTGCGAGCCTTCGGGTTCCTGGGCTTGGTGCTGTCTGTCTGCCCCTCTCGATCCGGGAGCTGGAGCAGCTCAGGACCACCTTCCGTTGCAGGGGGGCAGTCGTGGGGGCGGCTCGTCTCACTGGGGCAGCTGGAGACGGAAAGAGCAGGAACGCGACCTTCCATTAGGATACCACAGCAGCCTTCCACAGAGCTGGCTTTCTCAAGCAAGTGTTCCGGGCTCTTTGCTCCGTGGTCAGTTCCTAACTTCCTTTGACCATTTGTTTGAATCCTCAGATTAGTATTTTTATTATCTTCCTAAATTTTTTCTAAACTCGTAATCACCATAATCATTATGAACGGTTATAACTTCCTAACTTGCTATACATTTTCCCTTCCCCACTCCCCCCTCGACTTTAAAAATGAGGAAGGGGACCAGAGAGCCAATCTGGAATCAAGGGATAAAGACATTTTGCAAAAATATAACCACATAAATAGGACGGCTACAAACTGTGTCTGGAGGGAGTTCCTCAACAGGTGGTTAAACAAGTAAGGCAGCAAGTGCCTGGTACAGTGGGCTCTCCTGGGACAGAAGGAAGCCAGTCCAGCCACAGTCCCCGGTCTGCTTTTCATACACTCTCTAGCTGGTCCAAAGGCAGGCTCTTCAATACGACCTGGAGCACATTAGTCTCCGGCCATCATCTCCGCTACCTCGCCTGCAAAATGGATAGAACAACAGTACCGGCGTCGTTCAGTGCTCGGGAGAATTAACCCATTCATGTAAAATGCACTAACCGAGCCTGGCGTGTAGTGCGCAGTGAGTGAATGTTAGTTGTAATCATCATCATTTCAATATGTTATTTTCTAAAAAACATACTCCTTGCTAATTAATATCCCTGTACCGTTTTAGTAAAGGAGTTCCTGCCTGTCTCTGGGACCTGATTCTATTACAAATCAACAGCATCCCCTCCCCATTGGAATGATTGTCTCTGAGCCATCTGAACACAGATGGGTTTTCTCCACATAGATTCTTACTGACCCCTCCTATTTTCAGTACTTTTTTTAAATTTTCAGTATGTTTTTAAGAGCAGTTTTAGGCTCCCAGCAAAATTGAAGCAAAGATACAGACATGTCCCGTAGACATATGCGTAGGGTCCAGACACGTGCCCGGGGTCCCCTATTCTCAGCATCCGCTGCCAGAGTGGTCCATTTCTCGTAACAAATGAACCTGCACTAACTCATCATAATCACCAGCGCCCACAGTTTACCCTACAGTTCACTCTTGGTGTTGTAGATTGTGTGGGTTTGGATACTTGCATATGTTTAGCGACGTGGGCTTCTCTTTTCACAGTCCGAGTGGGTGTGCCACACTGCAGTGCTGGCACGAGCCGCCCGGAGTTCAGCTCTCCAGGTTTAAGACCTCGGCCCTCACTTCCCGAGTCAGCGGCGAGTCTCTGAGCCACCTGCTCTTCCGACCCATATAGTTGGGGATTTCCATGACCCTCTTGCGTTCGGTGATTATCTAGAACAACTCAGAGAATTCGCTGAAAGTACTGTACTTATGGTTACCGTTTTATTATAAAGCCAGCTTACGTGTAGAGCAAGGCCTGGAAGGGTCCTGTCCCCGTAGAGTCAGGACGAGTCACCGTCCGTGCACATCATGTGTCCACCAGCCAGGGAGCAGCTCCAGGCCTCTGTCCAGAGTTTGTACTGGGATTTCCTTACACAGGCCTGACTGATTAAATCACTGGCCATAGGACTGAGCTCAGTCTCCAGTCTCCTTCCCCAGACTGCCCGTCATCCTCATCCCATACCTATGTAGAGGTCCACCATGAGTCACCTCGATGGCATAACAAAGACACTCCTATCAGGAGATTCCAATGATTTGGATGCTGTCTGCCAGGAACCCAGGAAAAAGACCATACTGTACCATACATATATAACGCAGGTTGGGGCTGCACAGAATTTCCAAAATATCATCTTCCTTTATTTTTTTATTTTAAAATTATATTAATACTCAGGCACTGGTTACCTTCTGCTGATGAGAACTTCTGCTTGGAAGTTCCTGTCTTAAATCACAAGTAACCCGGGACAATGAGTAATGCTTTGTAATAAATACAGATTAGCAGATAGACTCACTCAAAACATGGGGTCCACGGAGAAGAAATACTTAAAAAAGGGATTCTTGAAAGTGGAAAGATTGGGGAAGGCTCATCTGGGGTGGAAACTTGCCAATAGGAAAAATTAGTCCCTGGAAATGTGTTCTTGGTGAAAAAGAAAGCATAATTTTCCTTCCCCGCCTGACCCTTCCCCTCTTTCCTGGGAACAGGACTGGAGCAGTTTGACCCATGAGGACACAGCGGTCCCCTTTCTGCTGTGTGAGCCGGGGTCGTGGCATCAGCAGCCCCCTGGGAAGGGTGCAGTGCGCGCTTGGGAGAGAGAATTTGGGAAGACAATGCCTTTCCATTCTGTGCCGTGGATGACCCCCGCCCTGGGCATATGATGCGGCTGGTCCTAGGTACAGAAGTTGGGGAGAGCTCCGTCCAGGTCATATGTCTTGTTTTGGTGGGAACATCCCATCAGACCTTTCTTTCCTGGTGTGTTTGCTCTTCCCAACAATGCAAATCTAAAACGTGTGGGAGGAGCACCTGTGTTACACGCTCTCTGGTCTCCCGGCCTGCTGCATCTCAGGGCTGGAAGGTCCGGCTCCAGAATTGTTTTCCCTGAGCTAGAGTTTTCACATCCCAAGGAGAACAGGCATCAAGCCTGATTAGATGCTGTTCAGCGTGATGCAGATTCCGGTCTGGTGTGTGTTTTAAACCATGCTCCCCGAAGTGTATTTATTTATTTATTTTAAAAGATTTTACTTATTTATTTGACAGAGAGAGAGCACAAGCAGGGGGAGAGGCAGAGGGAGAAGCAGGTTCCCCACAAACCAGGAGAAGCCTGATATGGGACTCGATCCCAGGACTCCGAGACCATGACCTGGGCTGAAGGCAGTGGCTTAACCACCTGAGTCAACCAGGCACCCCCTAAAGCATATTTAGATAAATGTTGGCAGCTGCAAAAGTGACCCTCTGAAGGAAGTTACTGAAAATCAAGTAAGACCTGGATTTCAAATCAAAACTTTAGAGCTTTGTTTCAGGACAGTCTAGAAAGAAACTGTCTACAATCTGAGAAGAGAGAGGCTTCCCAGGGAAGAAGAGACCAAGCATTAAAGACACATCCGTTGCCACTCCCTGACCCCAACTCACCACGGAGGTGTGGGGACCCTCATTCACATTTAATCATACTAAAAAGTGTAATTTGCCAAATCTCATGAGTAACTATTAAAGAAGCCTGGTGAATCAGAGGCAAACAGGAAAAGAAAAAGGTTTAGATGGAGAGCAAGGAATGTGAAAGGGAGAAGGTATAATTTGATTCTCTTGAATGCCTGTGTTTCGGTGAATGCAGAGCAGTTGGAAAACATGCATTTTAGAGTGGGGATCAGTAAGATTAGTACAGACGTAGAGGTCTCACACCAAATAAAAGAGAGTAAGTCCAAAGGGCAGAAAATTCTCAGGTCTGCCCCTTCCTCCATGATCGCGTCTTTGCTCCTTTTACTTTTAATCATTTGTGTTTGACTTTGTGTTTAAATACTTCACTTAGGTTCTGGAGACCTGTTTAAATAGAGGTAGCGACAGCCCCATCTGAACAGCATTTACGAAAGGTTTGAAGAATGCATTACTCAGATCTCTGAGGTGTGGCACGGAGCTCTGAAAAGTCTGGTAGTGGCATTTGAGAATTATCAAAGAAAGCAAGACTCAGAATAGGAAAAAAAATTCCTTATCACTTAGTCATTCAACAAATACTTACTAAGATCTGCTACGTGCCATACCCCGTTTTGGGCTCTGGAAATACAGAGAAAGAAATTTAAAAAACATGGAGCTTATATGCCTCTGATTTTATTAGCAAAGATGGCTAATAAACAAATAAATGTATGATACATAACGTCAATTTCAAGTACGTTGGGGGAAAGCAGGGCTAGATAATGATAGTGGCGGGAGTGTGATTTTCTGCTCAGATATGTGAGAAGTCAACAGGGAGGGGTGAGCTGGGAGAATCCCTTGGGGAGGAGCGTCCAGGCAGAAGGCACAGCAGGTGCAGCCTAAGGCAAGGTGTATTGGAAGAGCAGTAAGGACACTCCCATGGGGTGATGGGAGGGAGACAGGGAGATTCGGGGAGATATTACGCTTCGGGATCCTCCAAGGGCCACAGAGAATGTTTAGTTCAGGTAGCCTTTGTATAAACTCTGCAAGGGGTTCCCTTTATGTAAATTTTCTTTACATTAGGGAGAGTTCTTGGCAACTTATTGTTAAGCTTGTCACTTCCCAAACACACACTTGCACAAAGGTCATAAAACAGTGCACATTGCCATCATATCATGTGGGCACTCATGACTGTGGCCACGGGTGCAAGAAAAGTTCTTTCTGTAATATTACAAACAACAGACATCCCTCGTCTCCGTCCCTCATGGGTGGATTTCCATTCCCCTAGAAGTGACGTGGGAGGAGAGTGGCTGTCACTGCTGTAGCCCTAACATCCCGCCAAACCAGCGCCATTTTCTAGCCAAGTACCATTTCCGAAGGTGTGGATGATGCCAGATTCCCCAGTTCAGCGAGCCAGGTTCCCTCCGTCTTCCGCAGTTAGAGAGCAGGTCCCTTTGACAGTGGCGTCTCTCCTGGACGATAGAAATGTACTTCATCCAACTGTGGATGTGGCCGGTATAGACACCCTAGTCTTCAGCTCCTGGTGGCTTTTGGCCAAGAACTCTTGACTAAGCGAAACCTGACTTGGATTGTGGAGGAAAAATGTGATCTTCAGATACTGGTGCTAAATAACTGAAAAGAAGATGAATATAACTTGTTTATAATATGCTTCAAATAAATAGTGAAACTTATTCTGAGAAAGAAGTTTGTGTTGTTAAAGACTTTCTGGGGGACCAGTGTTTCAGACCCAGTCTGGCTAGGTTTGCTGCCTCTGCCTCCGAACCCCCGAGTGCTCAGAGAGACAGGAAGAAAGACGGAACGGAATCACTGGGAACATCTCCGGCTCACCAGTCTTCCACCCCAGCTTCTGGAACCAGCTTTGAAAGACCTGGAAGAGCCTGTGGTGCTGAACGTGGCCACCGAAATATTTCCAGCCTCTTCTACATCTGCCAGGATACAAAGGTCCCTTTGGTTTCTGGACTATTGATGTTTGAGGGGAGCAAGTTCATCAAGCAGCCCATTGGCTTATGTTGGCCTTGGAAAAATTCCACACCTTGGGGTGTCATCGTCCTCCTTCCATTTTCTTCCGGCAAATTCATTCACAGTTATTGATTAAGGCCCCGTCTGAAGAGGAGTCCTGGGCTGGAGCTGGACATACCATCGTGAGTAAAACAGAAGGTCTCCGCCCCTGGAATTTTATGTTGGAGGAGGTGGACACATAGATACGAAGAGTGAGAGGTGGTACCGGTGCTGATGCCCCGAGGGGAAGGGTGGCCGAGATGAGGACCAAAAGGGGAGGACCCCTCGAGTCCAGTGGCCAGGGCTGGCTTGTCAGAGAAGAGGGCCTTTAAGCAGAGGAGTGAAGGTAGAAGAACGTTCTAGGCAGAGGGAACAGCACGAACAAAGGCATTAAAAGGAGAAGGAATTCCACACACATCAGCTAGGCTGTCAGAGAGCTGAAGTGTGGGGGACGAAGGGGAGAGTGGCCGCGGGTGAGGGCAAAGAGGGAGGCTGAGCCCGGCCACGCAGGGCCGGGGCCGTGCAGACCAGTGCCACAGACCCGTTGGCTGCCGTGTGGGAGGTGGTGGGAGGCGGACAGCGGAAGGAAAGGAGACTGCTGCAGGTGTCCGTGTCCAGGGGATGGTGATGGCAACCTGGACAACAGCAAGGGCAAAGAAGATGGGGAGAAGTGCCCCGGAGGTCATCTTTCGAGATTATTAATGGACTGAGTGTGCAGGGAAAGAGACTCCCTGTTTGTGGAGGTTGGTGCCATTTAGAGGAAGAAGGGATATTGGGGACGAGCTCAGAGATCAGCTGGATTGCCTGGGTTCGAATCCTGGCTGTGCCACAGACGAGTCACATAACCTTGGACAAGCCCCGTACCTCTCGGTGTCTTCTCCCCCTGAAGTGGGGGGTCAGAATAGTACCGACCTCGTAGGGTGGGTTTGGGGGGTTAAATGAGCAGATGGGGTAGAACACAAGTACATATGGAATTGTTACATGGGGAAGTCAGCTTGGGAGGAAATAACAGGTGCGTGACACATACATCAAGTAGACACTGACCACAAGACCAGTGTTCGGAATAGAAGTCTGGGCTGAGTTGACAAACGTGAGAGCGGTTCGCATGGTGAGAGGGAAAGAAAAGAGATTTTCCATTTTAGAAGTACCTGTGTCACAGAGGTCAGGCGAAGGGGCTGGGCGGCCAAAGGAGAGGAAACGCAAGCTGGGTGGCAAGAAGTCCCAGGGATGGGGCCCAGGAGCTTAAAGAAGGCAGGAGTCTGGCTGGGTTGACCATGGCACAGGCTTCCGAGAGGTCAGGGTTTCTTCTGAGTATAATCTGCGTTTCATGGAAAACCTGCCCCAAATAGCTTCCCTAATTTCTGAATCACACTTACCTCCTACTCCAGCCCAATACCCTGCTCTGTTACACATCCCAGTGCCCTTGCTCGGAGGCTCCCTGATGAGATCAGTTTATCTAAACAAGAACAGAAAGCAAGTATGGATCTTTTCTCACTTGAGCAAGACAAGAAGAAACGTGTACATTGTCTCTGAGCCCCTCGGAAGCACTTCAAAGGAAGCCATGACATCACTCGCTCCTCTCCCTGCCATCAGCCGCGGGAGGCTCCCAACCCTGCTTTCCCCACCTGTCAGGGCGTCCCTTCCAGCTCGGGGTGGTTTGCTGAAAGTATCCGGGGTTCCTTGGCTCGCAGCTGCGTGGCCCCGATCTCTGCCTTCATGGTCCCATCCCCTCCTGAGTCTCTGTCGTCACCTGGTTGTCTCCTGAGGACTCCTGTCACGCTGGATTTGGGGCCCACTCCACCCGGTCTGACCTCAGCTTCATTAAGTACATTTCAGTGAACTTCTATCCAAAGAAGGTCACGGCGTGCAGCATTGTGGGCTAGGCGCGCCACATATCTTTTTGGAGGGACACAATTCAACCCTGAACACCCGCCTCCCATGACCCTGTTCCATCAGGGCCTTTTACAATAAGCTTTCTTTGGTTTGGAAAACCAACTTTTACTAGAAAAATGGAATGAGAAGTCTCACATCTTCTAAGCTGTGATGGCTTTTTTGTTTGTTTGTTTGTTTGAGTCTATTTTTCCTTCTATCGTAAACCCTCGAGACCCAGTAGACCGTTGGGACGTTGACCAGAGAGTTATCACTTCTCCTCAGTGCTTCAAGAGTTCCCGAGTCCTGGAGGTTTCTATGAGGCATGGATTTGGAAGCCTAATGTCTGGATGCGGCCTCCGAAGGACTGCATGAAGTGACAAGTGACGGGACTTTACCTCACCCTCAGGCCGCACCTACAGCAGCAGCCCTGCTTGCTCGGAAGTGTTTGGCTTTAACTAGTTTCGTGTCAACAGGATTGGCGCCTTCTCTTTCATTCGTTCTTCTGAATGTGAATGTTTGACTTCTTGCAAAGCCAGTACACTTTGCATGAAGAAATGGGTACAACCGGCCTTCGTGGTCAAGGACAGACCGGCCTCTCCTAGGGTGGTGGCAGCAGACAGCTCCCAGCCGCCCACTGGCCACACCAATGGCTTAAGGAATTGGGTGCTCCGATGCTCTCCAAAGGAGAGTTCTAGAAGGTCAGAGAAGGGGTGCCTGGGAGGCTCGGTTAACGTCTGCCATCGGCTCTGGTCGTGATCCTGGGGTCCTGGGATCCTCGGGCTCTCTGGTCATGAGTGGGGAGCCTGCCTCTCCCTCTTCTTCCCACTCATGCTCTCTGTCGCTATTTCTCTCTCTCTCTCTCTCAAATAAATAAATAAAATCCATTAAAAAAAAGATCAGAGAAAACTCTATTGACATGAAGATGGTTCAGATGAGAGGCAGCTTTGTAATCAGCAAGAGGCTGACGAGACTGACCACTTGCTGGCCATGTGGACTCGGGCAAGTTACTTCAGCAGCAGTTTTTATCATTATCTATAAACAGGATGTATTACATCTGCCTTGTAAGGTTTTTGTGAGGACCGAATGAACTAATGCAGGAAGCGCGCTTAGCATAGGACTTGGCACACAGTCACAACAATTTTTTTTTAAGATTTTATTTATTGTTTGTTTGTTTGTTCGTTTAGAGTGGGGGGAGGAGGAGAAGGGGAGGGAACGAATCCCAACCAGACTCCATGCTGAGCAGGGCGTCCCATGCAAGGCTCCGTCTCGGAACCCTGCGATCACGACCTGGGCAGTAACCAAGAGTTGGACGCTCAACGGGCCGGAGGCGCCCAGGCGTCCCAAGTAGCAACAACGGTTGATGTCGAGAGCTCCTGTTAGTCTCCCCGCCCCCCACTTTATTTCAACAGTACTTGCTTTAATTTATTTTCCAACTGGTTTCAGAATCATTGTCCCTTTGGGGGACAATGGTCTGAAGGTCAAGTTTGAAATAAAAGGAAGCAACATACAGTGTTTAAGGGATACACATGGAAATCTGATCAAACGTGGTGTTTTTGGAAATATAAAAAGTTTGCCAAGTATTTGTGTCCTGCACCAGCACGACACTTTGTTAGGGAGTTAGGGTTAGTGCAAAGAGCCGAACTCAAGCGTGGATTAGTAGTTCAGATGTAAGGAAGGAAGCCTGCCACTAGCAGGCCATGCGAATTAGGTCTGTAACAATGTGGTTAGGTCTGTAACAATGTGGTTAGGTCTGTAACAATGCCAGCATTCCTGAAGCGCTGAGGTCATCATCAAATTCTTCTTCCACTTCCCACAGAAGAATCTGTGACTTGTTTACTCATTTCGCCTTGGTCTTCTGGGCAGCTGAGAATGAAACAGAGCCGTGGTTCTCAACCCCGAGCACTAGAATCGTCTGGAGGGCTTGTTAAAACACAGGTCCCGAGTCATAACCCCAGAACTGTTGACTCAGTGAGGGTGGGACCTGAGAATCTGCATCTCTCACAAGTTCCCAGGCCATGCTGCTGGGGCTGATCCAGTGTCTTCGAGAACCACTAGCTGGAGTCCTGGGGAGCTCTGCAGTGTGCTGGAGGGCACAGGGCATCTCAGATACAAGCGGGGGGTGGGCGGGAGGCGGGCACCGCATCCTCCACAGTCCTCGGGAGCCGAGTTCTGTTAAGCAAATCATTTCTCTGAAATCGAGTTTCTTCCATTTTTTTAATGGAAATAATGAAGTCTACTTTGTTAAGGTCATTTTAAGACTGAAGAAAGTTGTCTGTAAAGCACTTTGTTCACTCCCTGGCAAGTGCTCGTTTAAAAGAGTCTATTAACGTCTTTTACTCTAAGATGTTTTTTCGAAGGTCATGTAAATATTGTTGGATGTTCTGGGCAAGCAAGTCTAGCACCTGAATTCTACTGCTCACTGAAATGCCTGAAACAGCCTGAAAAAGTTCACCAAGATTCTGCTTCAGAATCTCCGTGCCATTTTTCAAGCGTGTGTGTGTATGTGTGTGTGTGTGTGTGGCTTTTTTTCTTTTAATGAAACAAGGAGTTCCTCCCCATTTAATTCTTGCTAGGTGGCAAATTACCTAGCAGACTGGGAATTCCAACCTTCTCTAATTGTGCGCGTTGGAATTTCAGCATATTTTGATGTGTAGGTAGCAGAGGGCCATGCAAAGGTCACAGCTAGAATGGAAACCCTTTTCATGAGCCCCTGGAATCTTTATTTCTGAAGAATATGTTCAGTATGTCTGATGCGCGACCTGGTCATACGCGTTTGAAGGAATTGCCCGGGTATAGACCCTGCATCTCAAGAAGGACTAGGAATGGGCTGGAATGGTCATGACCACGTTCAAGTTCAGAGCTGCTGCTGACCTGGCTTCTGTGGGCTTGAGCAAATTCTCCGATCGTCTTAAACCCCGGAGTCTTGTATGTGAAATGGGTCCCTCTTACTCCTCCGGGCTGTGACGCAGGTTCTGTTAGGGCACATGAAGCGTCTCACACGTGCTACGCCTGAAACGCTCTCGTGCTCTAATACTGGGGGAGTTTTCCGCAGTGCCCAACACATAAGGTGGACAGCTAAGATCACCACAGACGTCCCTGGATGGAGAGAACTGAAATGAAACCACTCGACTCTGGGAACCCAGAAAGTATTTATAAAGCCTCAGAGAAAGAGGATTCTCCAGAGATATGTGGACGCGGCTAATTTCTTACAGATGCCTTGAGATCAGACACAGTCACAACTAGTTTCTAACCTGTTACAGTCACTCTGGTAGAATGAAAACTCTTTATTTTGGATGCTTTAAGGTTGAACAATGTTTGGTTGTATTGAAGCGAATTGTTCAGTCCAATCTACCGAATCAGCAGGTCATTATTTGTTAATGATAACATTAACTTTCCATTCGCTGGAATGTGACGAGAGGATGTCCTGTCATGAAAACATTAAACACTTCAGGGGAGCCTAAATGACATATTAGCACCAGACGACAGAGCCTCTGTTATTCAGCACCAGGATAGGACAACCAGCTTAGGAAGAAAACACCACGACCGTGAAGACACGTTTTGCTTCAGCGGGAGGAAATGCCGTGTAAATCCGTGCTCCCTTGCATTTGTCTCAGCATCTCTGTGGCTGTTCTGTAGTCTCTTCAGCAGTTTGAAGAGGATTTATTCTTTCGGCAGGGAAGGTGGTCTTTCCCAGCTTTCTGACGTGTTTCTCACGTGTGTGTTTAAAATTAGTGTCGTGGCGCCTTCCATTTCCAATCCGCTCCCGAAGATCTGTGGCGGTGGGGCTCCCGGAAGGGCATTTGACAGCCGCAACTGCACCTCTGTTAAACCAGGCTTGAGAACAGGCTGTCCTAATGGGGTTTTCATCTGCGGATCCTTTGGGGTCAGGTTCCCCAAGGACAGTGGTCAGCATTAATTAAAGCACCGGGAAGCCTGCAAACCAGTTACTTCTGTGTGAGATGCAGCGGGGAGCTTTGCATTGTCACTTGAAAACAAAGAGGACACGGGAAATTCTCATCTTCTCATTGCTTTTGTTCAGAGACCACTTTGAAGCAAATATTCTGGGGCGCCTGGGTGGCTCGGTCGGTTAAGCATCTGCCTTCGGCTCAGGTCGTGCGTGGTCCACGGTTCTGGGATCTAGTCCCGCGTTGGGCTTCTTGCTCAGCAGGAAGCCTGCTTCCCCCTCGGCCTGCTGCTCTCCCTACTTGTGCTGTCTCTCTCTCAAATCTATAAAATAAAATAAAATAAAGCAAGTATTCTTCAGAGTCACTGGGATTAGTACAGTGTATTCCTCTAGAGAATAAATGTTTTGTAGTTCCAGTCTGTTACACAACAGCGGAGAAGAGAGAGCCCTCCATGCACACGCGTCCAACGTCTTATTTCTCACATCTGGGGACAGGAGAGCCTGGCGAACCCCTCCTTCAGAGAGAGGAAGGTGTTGCAAATTATGGGTTCGTTATGCTTCTTCTTTTTTTTCTTTAAAGATTTTATTTATTTATTTGGCAGAGATCACGAGTAGGCAGAGAGGCAGAAAGAGAGAGAGAGAGAGAGAGAGAGGGAAGCAGGCTCCCCGCTGAGCAGAGAGCCCGATGTGGGACTCGATCCCAGGACCCTGAGATCATGACCTGAGCCGAAGGCAGCGGTTAACCCACTGAGCCACCCAGGCGCCCTGGTTCGTTATGCTTCTAATGCGCATGCGCGTATGTATGTAATGCAAACAAAGAAGTCATTCTGAACTAGTGGCACTTTCAGATATTTCCTTCCAGGTGGGACACCGAGGGACGATCCGCGATTATCCGGGCTTCAGCCCGTCAGTGGATGCGGAAGCGATTCGCAAGGCGATCAGAGGAATCGGTGAGCACGACTCTGTAGTTATGTCTTATGCACATTTGCTTCCATTTCTCGAGAATATAGCAAATGGAATTTTGAGGTTGAAGATACTCATCTTCAAATGAACTAGAAATTTTGCCAAACTGCTCTCTAAAATGAATTTTCAAATGAGCATTCCTGCCCGCAGTACTGGAGACTTACTCTTGCTCCATAGTCTTCCTGGTACTTGCTAAGGTCACACTCTTCTGGTTTCCCCACTGAGTGGGTCTAGAATTGTATCTCATTTTCTTTGTGTGTTTGCTTCCTTTCTCTTCCCCACCCCTCGTGCTGAGACGGCTGAGCCTCCTTTCTTGTTCATCTGCTTCTTCTATGAATTATGTCTTCCTATCTTTTATTCATTTTTCAGTTGGATTGTCTTCTTCATGATTGGCAAGATTGTGTTTTTTATAAATTCTGGATACAGAGTAAAAAAAACGTTACAATCCATGAAAATATCTTCTCCTACTCTGTTGTTTTCTTTTAACATTGGTTCTAGTAACGTCTATGGCCTAGAAATCTTGAATAGCAGGGAAATCAAGCTTACCAGTATTTTTCCCATGTGTCTTTTTCTATAATGAGCTCATAAAGATATTCTCCTGTATTTTCTTCCCAGAGTTTTACAATCTTATTTTTCACTTTGGGATTTTCAATCTACCTGGAATTAATGTTTATGTAAGTTATTTAAAGGCATTTAATTTTGTTTTTATCTCATGTGGCTAGTTGATTGTCCCAGTACAATTTATTGAAGAATGCCCCCTTTGCACACTGAGTGGTAATGCCACTTTGGTCTTCTGTCTCTCTGTTATGCTCCATTGGTCTGTTTGCCTATCCCTGTCTCCATATCACCTTGTCATAATGACTATTCTAATGTTATAATTAGTGTCTGGTAAGACAAGAGCTTCTCTTGGCCCTTTGGACCACTACCCCCTCCCCCACCCCCGAATATTAGAGTCAGTTTGTCAAGTTCCATGAAATATCCTCTTCGGGGTTTTGTATCAGTATAATATGATCTCGGTTCCGTCGTTTGGGTTTCTTCTTTCTTTTTCCTGTTTTTAAATGGCAATTATTTCTTCATTTATCGCTACGCCTTCCCCATTCATGCTCCGTGTTGAAAGTTTGTTCCATGAGGTTAATGTCAAATCGAATGAAATAATAGCCTTCCATTCTATTGCTTGTCTTTTTTAAAAAAAGATTTTATTTATTTATTTGACAGAGAGAGAGAGATCACAAGTAGGCAGAGGCAGGCGGCAGGGCGGGGGAGCAGGCTCCCCACGGAGCAGAGAGCCCGATGTGGAGCTCGATCCCAGGACCCTGAGATCATGACCTGAGCTGAAGGCAGAGGCTTAACCCACTGAGCCACCCAGGCGCCCGTTTGTCTTTTTTTTCGTAGCATTATGTTTCTTCATGCATTTTTGCATTTGGGGTTGCAGCCCTACTCTGAGATGGTTGTGAGGACCGTTACTGATGTGTTGTAGGTCCAGAACCAGGTGTCATAGCGGTATTTGCATTAGGGATGTGTCAGATCCCGTCTCTGAACCACAAGGCAGCTTGTTTTAGCTTCTGGTCCCAAGTGCGTGCGAAACGAAGAGATGAAGCACCCCCTCGTATACAAGCTTCACACAACCATCGGGGGGTTACATCCGGCATCTAGGGGCATATGGCATAGGGATGCCGAGAAAGAGTGGAGAATGAGAACAGAGACCTGGGCAGGAGCTAGACCATTAGGGTTTCACCTAAGGGACGGACATGCTCAGGCACATTTTAAAGAACTTACCGAGGCAATCATGTACGGTATGAATTGTAAGGGGGCCAATCAGGAAGCTATCGAAGCTTCTAGGTACAGTGTGATGTGTGTGCAGGGGCAGAGAGGACAAATGCGAGAGATGCAGATGGTCGCTACAATGTAGGGGTGAAGAAAAGAAAGGAGTGTAGGATGACTGCCAGGGTCTTGGTTGGATGACTCCATCCGTAGTGATTTCATGGATGAGCGAACATGGAATGAGAGACGAGGCAGGGAGAAAAGAGAATAAATTCAACCTGGAGCATCCGATTCTGAGATACTTGTGCACTTGGCTGTGCTCAGTCGTGTGCCAACTCAGATGCCGTTAGAGGTTCAACCTGGCCATTGGACTCATGGGACACAGCTGGGCTCTGACCTAGTTCTGGGCTTACTTAACACTGTGGAAGAATGCAAGACCAGAGTTACGGTGGGGCGGGACCTTTCACTGGGAGGCCCAGCAGCTAACCAAGGACACCGCTTGTTTTGCCCCATCCCTGCTGTAGAGCGTGTACCAGGGCCACTGGCCCATGTAGCTGTGGGGGGGGGTCACCTCAACACAGAGAGCTTGAGCCTGGAGTTCCCGCCGATCTTCTATACCATTCTAATCATGCAAGCCCAAGGCACGCGCCAGCTCATGCTCCCCAACCCAGGGGGAGTCCTCCCCTGCAAAGGAGGCAGACACAGCTTCCCATGCTAGCTTCCTGCTGGAATCCCCGAGAAAACCGTGACCTTGCAGGCCAGCATCAGCCCGTTACTTCAGTAGGTGCTGAAGTACATGGGTCTGGGACGCCTGAAAGAGATACGGGTCAGAGAGGGACATAAATGTTTGGGGTCAGAGATTTGGGTTCCCATTCTTGTGACACCATTTAAAAGCTGCATGACTTGGGCACGTGACATAACTTTGCTAATTATTAGTGTTTTCATCTTTGGAACGACTTAATCATACCCACTGCCCAGAGTTTTTGTGAATATTAAGTATGACAATGACTAAAAGGGGCCTAGAATACGGCAGGTTCTCAGAATACGTCAGTTCCTTTTTTCTAGAGAAAAAAATTGGTATCAAGTATGGAGCGAGGAGAGAGAGAGCGGGCGGTAAGACGGTAACTGACCCTCATAAGGGTAAGAACGTCCAGCTCAGAAGCAGCGCGTTGCTTGCCCGGCTCCCTCTGTCTGATATACAGAGAGGACTGTTTGGACCATTGTTCCCCTCGGCCAATCAGACTTTCCAAAATTACTTTGCTTTTCCAAAAGCTGGCGGAGAAATAAATATTCCAACCTGGTAAGAACATGGAAATTAAAAATCAGAATGCTTTCCTCTCTGCATTCATTTCAAGCCATTAATCATTTTTCTTTTGTTCATGACAGATATTAAGCACCTTTGGGTTGATGGCGAGTGAAATTATTTTCGTTTCATTTAGGAACTGACGAGAAAGCGCTCATCAGCATTCTGACAGAAAGGACGAATGCACAGCGGCAGCTGATTGTGCGGGAATATCAAGCAGCGTATGGAAAGGTATGATTGACAGGATAGCCAGCAAAGAGCTAATCACTCTGGACCAGGGACGCTCCCACGTGATTACACCAGAGATCTTTTGTTTCAGGCCAAGTGGAACAGAAAGTACCGTGTATACCCGGTCAGCAGCCTGGCGTGCGAGGCCTAGCTTGCCCGTAACAGGCTGAATGGCCTTGATCATGTTATTTGATCTTCCTGGGCCTTGATTTTTTCACCTGTTAGATAAGGAGGGTGGCCTGAGACCGGTGGCTTTAAACCTGGAATGATTCTGCTCCCCGAAGGATATCTAGCAATGCCTTGAGACACTTTCATTATCACACCTGGAGGGGAGAGAGGGATGTTTCTGGAATCGGGTGGTGGAGTTCAGGGATGCTGTTAAAGAGTTTGCCAGGCACAAGGTGGCCCACCCGCCAAAGTATCCTCTGACCGGTTATCTGATAGGTCCTGTCTTAGATCACCTTTAATTTCTCTTCCAACTCTAAAATATCTTTGTAGTTGTGGATTTAATTCATTCAGCCCATGAAAACTTACTATGCAGGAACTGTACAAGGACATTTGTGTTTTATTCCACATGGTGTGTTTGTTCAATAATAAACTATGTGTCAGGAGATGACCTAGACATTGGAGATTCACTGGTCTAAAAAGCAGACCCTTCTTTTTATCATGGAGCTACCATGTTATTAGGAAGATAAGAAGTAAATAAATTCAGATGTTGGTCAGTGTTCTGCAAGAATTGAAATGGGATGATACGGCAGAGCGGCTGCGGATTGGCTCCTTGGAGTAGGGTGAGGAAGATGTACCAAGATTATTCTCAACTACAGCTAAACCATACCAAGGATTCTGCCCTCCTTGATCTGGGGAAGAGCATTTCAGACAGAAGGTACAACACGTGCAAAAGCCCTGAGGCAAAAACGAACTGGGACCATTTAAGAAAGAGAAAGACTTTCAATATGGCAGGAGTGTGGCGCATAAGTGGAGCAGATGGAAGACATGAGGTCGGAGGGGGCTAGAATGCGCTGGGCTTTGTGGTCTTGGTACACAGTTTGGGTTTTATTCTAAGAACAAAAGAGAATCATTGCAAGTCTGTAAGCAAGGGAATACTATAAAACTAATTTATATTTTTAAAAGTTTATTTTAGCTTCTGTGGCTCACACACTGGGGAGGGAAAAGTGTGGTAACGGAGAGCAGCCAGGCTGTTGAGATCAGGCGAGAGCCGAGAAGGTGTGGAGACCCTCCAGAGGCAACTCGGGCATCACCTCCTGACTGTGTCCTCCCAGCACCCAGACCCCAGGAAGAACCACCCTTCTTCATACTTAAGCTTCACACTTTACCAGATACTTAACATTATATTGAAATTTTATCTTTGAATATTTCTGGTTTTCCGAGTGCCCTAGGAGTAAGCATTGTGTCTAACTCGCCTGTAAATGCCGAGCACACAGCAGGAGCCCAGGAAACACCTGTCAAATTCAGTTACTTGCCAAGCTTCTCGATGAGGCCAAACACTCACGTGTAGGGAACATGAACGATCCATTGGCCTTTCAGGATTTCCTGCATATGGAGGAAGGACGAGGTGAAGGGGGCGCGTTTCTCAGTGAGATGGATCGAGAACAGGTGAATCGAGAGTCAGTTGTAAAGGCGTGGGCAGGTGGTAGCAGAGTTTAGCGTTTAGAGAGGAAACAGCCAGTGGCGATTGCCGCAGAATTAGGAACTCTTGGGCTCCAACCCGTTTGTTTCGTCCGCCGCCTCGCGGGGTCCCCCTGGTGGCAGGTGGGTGTAGGTACGTGTCCGCATCGTCCGTGGTCGGGGAGGCTGCCACCTCTGTCTCGGCTGAAAATAATCCAAAGCAAGAAAAATAATAATCCACTAACATCCTTTAAATATTGAAAATGAAAACATATAACCTGCCTTCAAGCGGAGGAGATGGACTGTACCTATGTGTGAAAACAGGCCCAGAGGACACTAATAAGTAACGCCGGCCCCATTACATTTAGGGTTTCCCCGGCTGGTGTTGCCAGAAAACCGCTTTGATGCCTCGTGGTTCCACACTCTCGGCAGAGGCAGGCGACCAGCTACGGTCCTCTCCTTCCCTTTCGTCTCCAGGGCTCTTTGGCAGTCTCTGAGAAGCAGCTCCTCGTGAAGCGGGGGGTGAATTCTAGGGCTCCCCTTCCTCGTCTTCTTCCCCCACCGCAACCCAAATATGGAGAGCACCTGGGGCCTAGGAAATGCATTTTTGATACACGGTTCCTATCTGTGGCGCTTACGTAAGCCCCTCCACTGGCTTTCCTTCAGAAAACCTGTAAGACAGAACGTCTTGGCAGCAATCACAAAACGCAGACTGCCATCCATAGAAAGAGTTCGCCATTTCGCTTCCTCCCCTGTGAATTGGCATGGCTTTGTCTGCCTTGATACATTTGCTTATCCTTCATGACGTGACTTTGTAGGAAGAGAAAGGAAAAGTATTTCATGCTTTCCTCTTTGGGGTTTTTTATTTTAGGAACTGAAAGATGACTTGAAGGGCGATCTCTCCGGCCACTTCAGGGAGCTCATGGTGGCCCTCGTGACTCCTCCGGCAGTGTTTGATGCAAAGCAGCTGAAGAAATCCATGAAGGTATGAGCCCAGTATGAGCCATTTCTGCCCGAGATTTGACTGTGTCATCAAGAACAGCAACTTAGGCCCAGTGCGCGCTTGAGAGTTGGGTATGAATAGAATAAATCTGGGTGTCGTTTTCATGCTGCGCTGTCCAAGTAGAAGAACAATCCCAAAGTGGGGGAGGGTTGCAGAACCTTGAGCCCACGTGTCCCTGGGCTGAAGAATATCGTCATATCCTAATTTCATTTCCATGGTTTTTCACCCAAAGAGTCAAATTCTCCACTTTGTTGTCATTGAGAGTAAATGGCGCCATCGTCAACCCTGTTGCTCAGGTCAGAAACCCAGGGTCACCTTTGATCCCTTGCCTTCCCTCGCGCTTCATAGCTCCCAGAGTCTGTCAGCAAGTCCGTTTTCTCTGTTCCCAAATCTGTTTGCGAGTCTGTCTGTGCAAATGTGTGTGTGTCTCTCAAAACCCGCCGCTGCCTTTCGGGTTCCACCACCAACGTCTCCCGACTGGCCCCTATCAGCACCTTCCTCGCTGGTCCTTTGCGCCTGTTTTTGCCCACCTGGAATCCATTCACCACAGAATAGCCAAAACTATGTTTATAGAGTTATTTTGAGAGTTATGCTATTCACCAGCATAAATCTCCAGTGGTCTTGAAAACTTAAAGTCCAAGCTTCTTACCATGACCTTCATCACCCATCACAGTCTGGCTCCCACCTGGCTCCGTGAATTTTTAAAAATTCTGTCTGTGTCAGTCAGGGTTTCCCAGAGAAGCTGAAGCAGCAGGCGGGGGACTTACACGGGGAGATTTATTGCGAGGGGTTGGTTACATAATTAAGGATCTGACTAGGCAAATCCAGAGTCTGTAGGGGGCTTCTAGGAAGGGGGGGGCGGGAACTCATAGGAAAGTGGGAGCTGCGGCCCACAGGTGGGTTAGGGTTAGGGTTAGGGTTGCTGCTCTTGAGGCCTTTCGACGGACTCACGGGGCCCACCTAAACTATCTACGATGATCTCCCTTGCTTAAAGACTGTAGTTATGTCTACAAAATACCTTCACAGCAGCACCTAGGTTTGAGTGTAACCGAGGACTGTAGCCTGGCCAAGTCGATGAGGTTCCATGAAAGGGCCCACCACACCCTCTCCTCCCCTCCCCCTGACTCAGTGCCACGGCTACACTGGCCTCCTCTCTGCTGCTTGAACATTCTAAGCTTATTCCTACCTTCAAGTCCTTATACGTGATGGTTTCCATCTGGAATGTTTTCCCTCCATGTATTTTCTATCAATTCACTCAGTTTTATATTCTTAATTATACCTATTACCATCTAGAATTACCCCGGGGGGTGTGTATTTGTTGATTATCTGTCCATTCAGTTAAGAGGCAAAACTCCTTCATGGCAGGGATGCTCATCAGTCTTGGTCTGTATCTTCTGTTCCAACTGAAACGAAGTAGGTTGACACGTGTTGACAGGAAGGAGGGGAAGGAAGGAGTCTAGGTCCGAGGCCTGAGCTGTCTTCTACCTCCTTATCCGAGATGGGAGAGACTTTCTCTTCCGTGGAGGAGGCATGAGCCCCCAAGAAGGCAAGACGGAATGAGACACACGAGAGATTTCCTGGGGGAGTCTCACGAAGGATAGAAAGGAGACAGAGCAGGGTAGGCCGAGCGAATTGGGTGAAGCTCGTGGCAGTTCGGGTCTGTCACACGTGAAAGGAGGGAGGGAAGGAGGTCGGCTTGGACGGAACGAGCTTCTGTCTACAGGGCAGCTCTGAGAAGGCCGCGGCAGGCTGGTAGGGAGCTCCTGAGCTCCTGCCCTTTGAAGGAGTCCCGCACTGGGCAGAAGCAGCCCAGCTCCAGGACGCTCTCCCCATGCAGTCACTTGCTGAGAGCAGCGTGGAGGAAGCGCGACCTCTTTGTCAACTGCATGGCGGATCTGAAGCTCGGGCAACTGGGGCTACCCACGGGATTTGCAGCAGATTCTCTGAGCAATGCATCTGTCCGGCCGCCCCATGGGGAACACCTTAGCAGGTGCATAACGGGGATTCCACCCAGCAACAAGGATTAGGAAAATCTCCCTCTTGTGCAAAAGAAATCCAAAGCAGGCAGTCGGGTGCTGGGTGTCATGGCACAGCCATCGTCAGAGACTCTGGTTCCTTCAGTCTTGGGGCTTCACCATCTCCGGCCTGTCGATTCTGCTCATTGGCTCAAGATGGGAGCTCAGCATCCAGGCCTCGAGTCTTTATCCCGTCGGGCAAAAAGACGGTCACGAGACCAAGGAGGGTTCATTTCCTCTCCTTACGGACTCTCGGAAACCGTACATGGTACTTTACGTGTGTTCTATGGATCATAATTTAGTTATATGAATAAACCTAGTTCTAAGGGAAGCTGAGTAATAGAGTATCTATTTGGGTAGCTATGTGCTCAGTTAAAAATTGAAGGTTCTTTTTTTTTAAATTTTATTTATTTATTTTGACAGATCACAAGTAGGCAGAGAGAGGGGGAAGCAGGCTCCCCGCTGAGCAGAGAGCCCAATGTGGGGCTCGATCCCAGGACCCTGAGATCATGACCTGAGCCACAGGCAGAGGCTTTAACCCACTGAGCCACCCAGGCGCCCCTAAAAATTGAAGGTTCTATTACTAAGGCAAGGGAGGTACAAGACATGAGGTCTGTTCAGTTTTGCTGGGATCCTAACACTGATCTAAAAATTAGTCTGTCTTTAAGTTAATTAGTTAATTAAAAAGGAGAGATGCTGAGGGCAACTTGGAACCTCTGCCACAAAAGGACAGAAATAAGCTGCACTGACCTTATTTGATCAAGTCCTAGTGGAAAAGGCTTTTCTTGGAGTCACAGCGTGCTCAGTGACCTCAGTATAAACCAAGACTCAGGGTAACTGGTCCCCAAACCAACTAGGCCCATGACATACATTATTAAGGCTTAAAAAATCTGCCGGATGAAGATGATACCTGCTGACTAGCGCATTAGCAGGAGGGTGAACTCATTCAAAAGAACCTCAGAATTTTCTTGAACATTTTGATGTCAGTTTGGATGATCTTTTTTTTTTCATATTAAAATATATGAAAAAACAAGAAAACTGCTTTAGAGCAATATACCACCTTATGCTGATTTACGAAAACATTTTTTCGTGCATATAAAACAAGATACTAAGCCTGAAATGCATGACATTAAGCTTTTGAAGTATTCTAGAAATAGATTTCCTTTTCCTGTTCAGGGCGCCGGCACCAGTGAGCATGCACTGATTGAAATCCTCACCACCAGAACGAGCAGGCAGCTGAAGGAGGTCTCGCAAGCCTACTACACAGGTGGGTGTAGGATCCGCTTACTTTGGCCACGGTCTGCACACCTAGGAGCCCACGCGGCTCTCCCCAGAAACCCACCAAGCTCTTCTTCACAAGGCATTTTGGGCAGGCAAGGTGTAAAGAGGAGGACACCCTCCAGCAGGGGCCAGGGTCTGTGGCTCTTCAGAGAACATGGGAATAAGACCCGAGCCAGAAACTGCTGCGTAACCATGGCGTTGACACTTCCCACTTAAGCCACATTTCGGCTCTGGTGGATTTTGCTCTCAGCAGCCACTGCTTCATTGAATCAACAGATTTTCACCAGAAAATAGTTGCAAGAGATTCAAATCATTCTATATTAATAGTAGATGTTAAAAACCACTTAGATTGGCCTCGTGATTTTGGGCATGGAAAATGAGATGGACCGTTGAGAGAATGTGTGGAGCATGTGGGTTCAGTAAAATGAGCTCACGTCCTCGTAGTCTGTTCGCTGTGTGAAAAGGAGAAAGTCCCTGCAGTGTGATTCTGGCGCCCAACCCCCAGGGGTAGGCTGACGACGCAGGTTACAGCACAGTCCCCAGAGGACGAGCCTCACTGCCGACCCCGCGACAAGCTCAGCAGCCCCAGGCCATGCGTCCTTCTGCCCGAAGAGCTGCGAGGTCGGGGCTTCTCACCACTCCCTCGGGTTCAAGAGCTCACTAGCACGACTCACGGAACTCGAGAAGACACTACACGTTTGACCCGTGAACAACAGAAGGGTTAGGGGCGCGACCCCCTGCACAGTTCAAAATACCTATATAACTTTTTTTTAATGATTTTATTTATTTATTTGTCAGATAGAGGGCACGGGGAGCAGCAGGCAGAGGGAGAAGCAGGCTCCCTACTGGCAGGGAGCCCAAAGCAGGACTCGATTCCAGGACCCTGGGGTCATGACCTGAGCCAAAGGCAGCCGCTTAGCCGACTGAGCCCCCCGGGCGCCCCTCAAAATACACGTATAGCTTTTGACCCTCCAGTAGCTACTAATGGCCTGCTGTTGACCGGAAGCTCTACTGGTAACAGAAACAGTTTGTATCCGAGATACAAACAGAATTTGTGTCTTGGGTGTGTCATAGACTATGTTCTTACAATCAAGTAAGCTAGAGATAAAAAGAAGTTTCTAAGAACATCAAAAGGGAGAGAAAATACATTTATGAAATTGTGCCCCATTGATTGGAAAAACCCACGTACAGGCGGACTGGGCAGCTCCCACGCCTGTTGTTCAAGGGTCAGCTGTGCTT